>JAGIQG010000001.1:1952386-2183849 GCA_024679065.1 Sphyrna mokarran
CAGAGACTCCGTAGACAATCCCTCCCCATCTTCCACATTCTCTACAGCCATGACACTGTCCCTGATCAACAGTGCCACACCACCTCCTCTTTTGCCCCCAACCCTGTCCCTCCTGAAGCACCTGAATCCTGGCACCTGAAGAACCCAGTCCTGTCCCTGAGACAACCAAGTCTCTGTAATGGCCACACATCACACTCCCAAGCAGCAATCCATGCCCTAAGCTCATCTACCTTATTTACTACACTCCTGGCATTAAAATAAACACATCTCAGCCCCTCAGTCAGGATATTTCCCTTTTCCACCACCTGCCTAACCCCCTCTCAGAGTACCTACAGTCCTTCCCTACCTGGGAACTAACCTCCTTATTCACCGTCCCATCGATATTCCCACCCCCCAGTTTTTCTAGTTTAAAGACTCCCCAGTAGCCCTAGCTAGCCTACCTGCCAAGATATTAGTCCCCCTAGGTTTCAAGTGCCACCCGTCCTTACTGTACAGGTCACCCCTGCCCCTAAAAAGGTCCCAATGATCCCTGCCCCCTGCTCCAGTCCCTCAGCCATGCATTCATCCTCCACCTCATTTGATTCCTGCTCTCATTCTCCCGAGGCGCAGGCAGCAATCCTAAAATTACTGCCTTCGCTTTTCTCTTCCTCAGCTTCCTACTCAGTTCTCTATAATCCCTTTTGATGACTGCATCCCTCTTCCTGACTATGTCTGCATAGACATAGTCTATGACATAGATATATGTCATATGCACATATGACATATATGTGTCATATATGTCATATGTATGACATATGCACCACAGTGTCTTCACAGTTGAAGACAGAAATAACATGGCAAAAATTGATGACAGGAAGGCTAAGGCAGGTGAGAACCTAGAAACTATCATTATCATGAAAGAGGTACTGTTGGGCAAGTTAATGGGGCTAAATGTAGATAAGTCTCCTGGCCCTAATGGAATGCATCCCAGGGTACTAAAAGAATTGGCGATAGAAATAGCAAATAAACTCATGGTAATTTGCCAAAATTCGCTGGACTATGGGGTGCTTCCTGCAGACTGGAAAACAGCAAATGTAATGCTACTGTTTAAAAAAGGAACTAGGCAAAAGGTAACAATACATCGGTTAACTTAACTTCTGTAATTTATCCTACAGGTGCTTTGGTCCACCTTGTTGTCTAACAAGGGGCATACATGCGATGGGTCGTGAAAGGACTGCTCTTGGACCTTTTGAGAGTATCTTACTGCTTCATGTCGTTAGTGTACGCTTGACCTGGACCATTTGATGGGCAACACGACAGCTCAGTGACTATCGCTGTGCTGTGCAGATACATGGATTTGGGCCCGTGTCCGTGGGAGTTTGCACATTCTCCCCATGCTTGCGTGGGTTTTCTCGGGGTGTTCCGGTTTCCTCCCACATCCCAAAGATATGCTCTTAGGCTGACTGGCAAAACAAATTCTCCCTAAATTGTCTCAATTGTCTCAAATCCATAGATCTATAAACATGGACAGGGATCGCGTGTAGAAGTGGGAACATCGAGGTGGCAACGCGGGCTCGTTGGGCCGAAGGGCCTGTTTCCAATGCTGTTTTGTTCTTTGTTCTTCTTTGTAATAGGAAAAATGTTTGAATCTATCATCAAGAAAGAAATTGCGACACATCGGGATATAAATTGTCACATTGGTAACTCCCATCGGTTTATGAAGGGAAGGCCATATTTGACTAATTTGGTGGAATTTTTTGAGATCATTACATGTGCAGTGGACAATGGGGAACATATGGATGTAGTTATCTGGATTTCCACAAGGCATTTAACAAGGTGCCACACCAAAGATGGCTACATAAGATAAAGATGCATGGTGTTACGGGTAATGTATTAGCATGGATAAAAGATTGGTTAACTAACAGAAAGCAAAGAGTGGCGGTAAATGGGTGCTTTTCTGATTGGTGATCAGTGACTCGTAGTGTGCCTCAGCAATTAGTGTTGGACCACAATTGTCTTCAATTTACATAGATGATTTGGAATTGGAGATTAAGTGTATGTGTCAAAATTTGCAGATGACACTAAGGTGAGAGGCAGAGCAAAGTGTGCAGAGGATGCTGAAAGTTTGCAAATGGATATAGGTCATCTAAGTGAGTGGGCGAGGGTCTGGCAGATACAGTACAATGTTCGTAAATGTAAGGTCATCCATTTTGGAAGAAATAACAGCAAAATGGACTATTATTTAAATGGTAAAATATTGCAATATGCTGCTGTGCAGAGGGACCTGGGTGTTCTTGTGCAGGAATCTCAAGGGTTTGCAGGTGCAGCAGGTAATTAAGAAGGCAAATGGAATTTTGTCCTTCATTGCTACAGGGATGGAGTTTAAAAACAGTGAGGTTATGTTGCAGCTGTATAAGGTGCTGGTGAGGCCACACCTGGAGTTATTGTGTATAGTTTTGGTCTCCTTACTTGGGAAAGGATATACTGGAACTGGAGGGGGTGCAGAGGAGATTCACCAGGTTGATTCCAAAGTTGGGAGGGTTAGCTTATGAGGAGAAACTTATAGATTGGGGTTATACTTATTAGAATTCAGAAGACTGAAGGGAGATCTTATAGAAACATATAAGACTATGAAGGGAATTAATAAAATAGAAGCAGAGAACTTGCTTCCACTGGCAGGATAAAATAGAACTAGGGGGCATAGCCTCAAAATAAGGTGAAACCTAGAACATAGAACAGTAAGCACAGTATAGGCCTTTCGGCCCTCGATGTTGTGCCAAGATCTATTAAAGATTATTGAAGGATGGATTAGTAAATCCTTCAACTATTGAAGGATGGATTAGTAAATTTGCAGATGACACTAAAGTCGGTGGAGTGGTAGATAGTGAAGAGGGGTGTTATAGTTTACAGAGAGACTTGGACAAGTTGCAGAGCTGGGCCGAGAGGTGGCAAATGGAGGTTAATGTGGAAAAGTGTGAGGTAATGCACTTTGGCAGGAACAATAAATGTGTAGAGTATAGGGCTAATGGTAGGGCTCTTAATAGTGTTGAGGAACAGAAGGATCTTGGTGTATGTGTCAATAGATCCCTGAAAGTAGGCAGTCAAGTGGATAAAGTTGTTAAGAAGGCATATGGAGTATTAGCTTTTATTGGTAGGGGGATTGAATTTAGGAGCCGCAGCATCATGTTGCAACTGTACAAAACTCTAGTGCGGCCGCACTTGGAGTATTGTATGCAGTTCTGGTCCCCACATTATAAGAAAGACGTGGAGACATTGGAGAGGGTACAGAGGAGGTTTACCAGGATGTTGCCTGGTATGGAGGGCAGGTCTTATGAAGAGAGGCTGAGGGATTTGAGGTTGTTTTTGTTAGAAAGGAGGCAGCTAAGAGAGGACCTTATCGAAACATATAAGATGATAAGAGGTTTAGATAAGGTGGACAGTGATAGCCTTTTTCCTCGGATGGAGAAAGCTAGCACAAGGGGACACAGCTTTAAATTAAGGGGTGATAGTTATAGGACGGATATCAGAGGTAGGTTCTTTACCCAAAGCGTGGTTCGGGAGTGGAATGCCCTGCCTGCAGCAGTTGTAGATGCGCCAAGTTTGGTGGCGTTTAAGAGGTTAGTTGATAAGTATATGGAAGAGAAGGGAATGGTTTAGTTTGGAGGGGCATTTGCTTTTTATATTGGTCGGCGCAACATCGAAGGCCGAAGGGCCTGTTCTGTGCTAAGTTTCTATGTTCTATAAGTCGGCAGAAGTCGCTTAAGGTTTGTTAAGAAGCATACGAGTCTTAGCTTTTAATGGTAGGGGGATTGAATTTCGGAGGCAATAGTCATGTTGCAACTTACAAAATCTATTTGCGGCCGCACTTGGAGTATTGGTACAATTCTGGTCCCCACACATTATAAAGATGTGGAGCTTGTAGAAGGTACAGAGGAGGTTTCACGCAGGTTGGTGCCTGGTATGGAGGGGCGGAGGTCCTTATGAGGAAAGGCTGAGGGATTGAGGTAGGGTGTTTTAGTTAGTAAAAGGAGGTGGGCTAGCCTGTTTGAGAGATGTTCTATTGAACAGTATAAATATGATTAGAGGTTTAGATAGGGTGGAAGTGAGCCTTTTTCCTAGGATGGAGAAAGCTAGCACAATGGGACACAGCTTTAAATTAAGGGGTGATAGTTATAGGACGGATATCAGAGGTAGGTTCTTTTCCAAAGGGATGGTTCGGCAGGATTGGAATGCCCCTGCTGCAGCAGTTGTAGATGCGCCAAGTTTGGTGCGTTTAAGAGGTTGTTGATAAGTTATGGATGAGAAAGGGAATGGTTTAGTTGGAGGGGTCATTGCTTTTTTTCATAATTTGGTCAGCGCACATCGAAGGCCGAAGGGCCTGTTTCTGTGCTGTAATGTTCTATGTTTCTATGAATATGCATCAAGTCGATAAGGTTGGTAATAAGGCATACAGAGTCTTAGCTTTTATTGGTAGGGGGATTGAATTTCGGAGCCGCAAGCGTCCATGTTAGCACTGTCAGAACTCTAGTGCAGTTTGGGTACCACCTTTTGGGTAAAGACCTACACTCTGGATATCCGTCTATAACTATCGCTATCACACACCTTAATTTAAAGCTGTGTCCCCTTGTCTAGCTGCTCCATCCTACGGAAAAAAGGACTATCACTGTCCACCCTATCTAAACCTCTAATCATCTTATATGTTTCAATAAGGTCTCCTCTTAGCCACCTCCTTTCTAACGAAAACAACCTCAAATCCCTCACTCTGTAAACTATAACACCCCTCTTCACTATCTACCATTCCACCGACTTTAGTGTCATCTGCAAATTTACTAATCCATCCTTCAATAGTTGAAGGATTTACTAATCCATCCTTCAATAATCTTTAATAGATCTAGTGCAGTTGTAGATGCGCCAAGTTTGGTGGCGTTTAAGAGGTTAGTTGATAAGTTTATGGAAGAGAAGGGAATGGTTTAATTTGGAGGGTCATTGCTTTTTTCATAATTGGTCGGCGCAACATCGAAGGCTGAAGGGCCTGTTCTGCGCTGTAATGTTCTATGTTCGATAATAGGGTGACCAGAACTGGACACAATATTCTAAGTGTGGCCTACCAATGAATACAGCTTTGTAAGACTGTATTCAATGTTCTGATTGAGAAACCAAGCATGCTGAATGCCTGTTCACCACTCTGTCCATCTGTGACTCCACTTTCAAGGAGCTACGGACATGTACTTCGAGATTTCTTTATTCTGTACCTCTCCCCAATGCCCTATCATTAACCTGAGTAAGTCCTGCCTTGGTTCAATCTACCAAAATGCATCACCTCGCATTTATCTAAATTAAACTCCATCTGCCATTCATCAGTCCACTGGCCCAACTGATCAAGATGGGGCTCAGAGGTGAAAAAGACTCACAGAGACAAAGTTGGGTATTTAATGGATATTTGATTCAAATGTTGGGTTTCAGGAAATACTTATTCAATGTTACAGAACCTGGCTTTGAGGGCCAGTATTTTTTAGAACTATGTAAACATGTAATAGATAAGATTTGATTGTAGAGATAACAGATATAAACAGCTTAACACCTGTGGATATCAAAAACTTAGCCAATATGCAAACATGGTAGAGCCCCCCAGCTCCCAGAAGGGTTCATTAAGATTGAGAAAGCTAAACTTCACTATATGGTGTGACAATGTGTCTCTAGTGGTAACCTATAATGTTTTGGGCTATTAACAATATTACATTTCAACATGCCATTATCGTTATGCCATTAAATGAGTGGAAGTGCAACTGCAGGGAATCATTGGTGATCTTACTTACAGAATTGCTCAGAACCGTAAATACAAAATTCTGAGGGGTATTAGAACATTACAGCGTAGAACAGGCCCTTCGGCCTTCGATGTTGCGCCGAACAATTAAGAAAAAGCAATCACCCTCGAACCTAAACCATTCCCTTTTCATCCATAAATTTATCTACTAACCTCTTAAACGCCACCAAACGTGGTGCAACTACAACTGCAGCTAGCAGGGCATTCCATACCCTCACCACCCTCTGGGTAAAGAACCTACATCTAACATCCGTCCTATAACTATCACCCCTTAATTTAAAGCTATGTCACCTCGTGCTAGCTTTCTCCATCCTAGGAAAAAGGCTATCACTGTCCACCCTATCTAAACCTCGAATCATCTTATATGTTTCAATAAGGTCTCCTCTTAGCCGCCTTCTTTCTAACGAGAACACCCTCAAATCCCTCAGCATCTCTTCATAAGACCTTCCCTCCATACCAGGCAACATCCTGGTAAACCTCCTCTGTACCCTCCCCAATGCCTCCACATCTTTCTTATAATGCAGGGACCAGAACTGTACTCCAATACTCCAAGTGCAGACACACTAGAGTTTTGTACAGTTGCAACATGACGTTGCGGCTCTGAAATTCAATCCTCCTACCAATAAAAGCTAAGACTCCGTATGCCTTCTTAACAACATTTATTGCCAACTTTCAGGGATCTATGCACATACACACCAAGATGCCTCTGTTCATCAACACTATTAAGAGTTCTACCATTAGCCCAATACTCTACACATTTGTTATTCCTGCCAAAGTGAATTACCTCACACTTTTCCACATTAAACTCCATTTGCCACCTCTCAGCCCAGCTCTGCAACTTGTCCAAGTCTCTCTGCAAACTATAACACCCTCTTCACTATCTACCACTCCACCGACTTTAGTGTCATCTGCAAATTTACTAATCCATCCTTCAATACCCTCATCCAGATCATTTATAAAAATTACAAACAGCAGGGGTCCCAAAACAGATCCCTGAGGTACACCACTTGTAACTGAACTCTATAGAACAATAACAATACAGCACAAACAGGCCCTTCAGCCCACAAGTTGAATAATTTCCATGATGAATAATTTCCATCAACCACCACCCTCTGTCTTCTATCGGCTTGCCAATTCCTAATCCAATTAGCTAAATCACCCTCAATCCCATACATCTGCATTTTCTGCAGAAGCCTTCCATGGGCCACCTTATCGATCACCTTACTAAAGTCCATATATACCACATCAACTGCCTTACCCCCATCCACCTCTTTGGTCACTTTTTCAAAAAACTCAATAAGGTTAGTAAGGCACGACCTCCCTTCACAAAACCATGCTGACTATCCCCAATCAATTCATTTCTCTCTAAATAACTATAAATCCTATCCCTAATAATTCTTTCCAATACTTTGCCCACAACAGAAGTAAGACTCACCGATCTATAATTCCCAGGAAAGTCACTATTCCCCTTCTTGAACAATAGGACCACATTCGCTATCCTCCAGCACTATAGTGTATCTTCCGGCACTATACCCGTAACCAACGATGACCTGAAGATAAGAGCCAGAGGCTCTGCAATCGCCTCTCTCGCCTCCCAGAGAATCCGAGGGTAAATCCCATCCGGCCCAGGGGACTTATCTAACTTCAAACCCTCAAGAATATCTAGCACATCCTCTTATCTACTTCAATACTCTCCAGTTTACAATCCTGTATCCCAGTGTTCTCCACAATTACATTTACATCTCCCTGCGTGAATACCGAAGAGAAATATTTGTTCAGTGCCTCTCCAATCTCTTCAGGCTCCACTCACAACTTCCCACTGCTGTCTCTGATTGGCCCTAATCTTGCCCTAACCAATCTTCTATTCTTAACATATCTAAAGAAAGCTTTAGGATTCTCCTTGATCCTATCAGCCAAAGTCTTCTCGTGTCCTCTTTTAGCTCTTCTCAACTCACTCTTTAGCTCCCTCCTGGCTAATCTATAGCTTTCCAGTGCACTAACTGAGCCTTCAAGCCTCATCCTGACATAAGCCTCCTTTTTCCTTTTAACCAGCAAATTAACTTTTTTAGTACACCATGGTTCCCTTACTCGACCATTTCCTCCTTGCCTGACAGGGACATACTTATCAAGGACTCGCAGTAGCTGCTCCTTGAATAAGCTCCACATTTCAGATGTTCCCAGTCCCTGTAGTTTCCTAGTCCAACCTATGCACCCTAATTCTCTCCTAATGGCCTCATAATTACCATTCCCCCAGCTATAACTACTACCCCCAGCTTCATGCCTATCCCTATCCATCACTCAGGTGAATGTAACCGAATTGTGGTCACTGTCACCGAAATGTTTACCAACTTCCAAGTCTAACACCTGGTCTGACTCATTGCCCAGTACCAAATCCAATGTAGCCTCACCTCTAGTTGGCCTATCTACATACTGAGTCAAAAAACCTTCCTGCACACTTTGTATAAAAATTGACCCCTCTAACGAGCTAGAGCTAGTGGTGTACCTCAGGGGTCTGTTTTGAGGCCCCTGCTGTTTGTAATTTTTATAAATGATCTGGATGAGGGTATTGAAGGATGGATTAGTAAATTTGCAGATGACACTAAAGTCGGTGGAGTGGTAGATAGTGAAGAGGGGTGTTATAGTTTGCAGAAGGACTTGGACAAGTTGCAGAGCTGGGCCGAGAGGTGGCAAATGGAGTTTAATGTGGAAAAGTGTGAGGTAATGCACTATGGCAGAAATAATAAATGTGTAGAGTATAGGGCTAATGGTAGGATTCTTAGTAGTCTTGATGAACAGAGGGATCTTGGTGTGTATGTGCATAGATCCCTGAAAGTAGGCAGTCAGGTCGAGAAGGTTGTTAGGAAGGCATATGGAGTCTTGGCTTTTATTGGTAGAGGGATTGAATTTCGGAGCCGCAACGTCATGTTGCAACTGTACAAAACTCTAGTGCAGCCGCACTTGGAGTATTGTGTGCAGGAGGAGGCTAAGAGGGGACCTGATCGAAACATATAAGATGATTAGAGGTTTAGATAGGGTGGACAGTGATAGCCTTTTTCCTAGGATGGAAAAAGCTAGCACGAGGGGACACAGCTTTAAATTAAGGGGTGATAGTTATAGGACGGATATCAGAGGCAGGTTCTTTACCCAAAGGGTGGTTAGGGAGTGGAATGCCCTGCCTGCAGCTGTTGTAGATGCGCCAAGTTTGGTGGCGTTTAAGAGGTTAATTGATAAGTATATGGAAGAGAAGGGAATGATTTAGTTTGGAGGGGCATTGCTTTTTATATTGGTTGGCACAACATCGAAGGCCGAAGGGCCTGTTCTGTGCTGTAATGTTCTATGTTCTATGTTCTGGTCCCCACATTATAAGAAAGATGTGGAGGCATTGGAGAGGGTACAGAGGAGGTTTACCAGGATGTTGCCTGGTATGGAGGGCAGGTCTTAAGAGGAGAGGCTGAGGGATTTGAGGTTGTTTTCGTTAGAAAGGAGGCGGCTAAGAGGAGACCTTATCAAAACATATAAGATGATTAGAGGTTTAGATAGGGTGGATAGTGATAGCCTTTTTCCTAGGATGGAGAAAGCTAGCACGAGGGGACACAGCTTTAAATTAGGGGGTGATAGTTATAGGACGGATATCAGAGGCAGGTTCTTTACCCAAAGGGTGGTTCGGGAGTGGAATGCCCTGCCTGCTGCGGTTGTAGATGCACCAAGTTTGGTGGCGTTTAAGAGGTTAGTTGATAAGTATATGGAAGAGAAGGGAATGATTTAGTTTGGAGGGGCATTGCTTTTTATATTGGTTGGCACAATATCGAAGGCCGAAGGGCCTGTTCTGTGCTGTAATGTTCTATGTTCTATAGCTATTCCAATCAATATTAGTAAAGTTAAAGTATTGGTGGATTGTTTAGAGTTGCAAACTCAATAGTTAATTCAGTATAACTGTCTGAACTGAATAGCTATTCATCTTGGGCTACCACGGAAATTGAAAAGGGACTGCAGTATGGAGCCTATAGAACCAAGTATTTTACTCACCTTAATAGACCTACAGATTGAGGCACTCCAAGAAACAGTTAATCACATAATTGAAGGGATAATTAAGCCCAGTGAGGCCCAAGTTAAAGACCTGATAGGTAAGGTTAGGTCTGACATTGAAGATTTGCAATTTGGAACCACTCCACGAAATTTAGTTGTGTGTCTGTGAAAATAAACTTTCTCAACTTTCATGGACAGACATGAATTAGTCGTCACTTGAGCAAGAGGAGGTCCAGTGAAAATTCACGATGGCGGTAGCAAGGAAGTTCTTTAAGGATAGCTACAGATTCGAATCACTGGGGACAAAAGAAGGGGCTGGATTCACTGATCTGAATCTAAAACGATACAAGGTCCATAAGGAGGGCCTGAGCATGACAGAATGCTGCTCAGAATTAGAACCTTATGTACTGCATTCTGGTCAGGCTCTTGAGTGTCAGCAGACACGAGCAAGTTACTATATTATATAGCAGTAAGTCAACATACTATTGAAAGAGGCATTTGAAACAATGCAGGTGGGCCCCTCACAATGATGCATAATCACCTCAGAAACCGGGATCATATTGGAAGGTTGATTATATATTGGGAAATAATCAGGACGAGGATGACTATAGGGACTCATGTACCCATGGCGCCCTGAATAAAAGAGGAGGAGAAATGAAAAGATGAAATTTACAGGAGAATAGTTTAGGATACCACTCAACATCTGGACAGCTGGCCACTCAAAGAAGTTGGAAAGGTATTCGCAACATCATATTGGCTTTTCTGGGTGGTCACCTAGTGGCCAAAGGGAGGAAATAGTCTCACAGGTATAAAAAACACACAAGCTGAAAAACAGAGGTCTTCTCACAAGAGCCTTCATGGACAGACACCAAAGCCATTCTTCTGGCAAATCACATCAATCAGACATTTATAACTGGAAAATAGGAATGATCCTCAGATAAGGAAATTTTCATGCTATTTGGATATTATAATAAAGCAAGCATAAAGTAATTATGATTGGTTTATGCTAATTATTTGTAATTGATTTTGAAATCTTTAATTGGTTTTGGAATAGAAAGGGGCCAATTACTATGCTAGGGGTGTATTATAGGCGACCCAACAGCCCACGGGCAGTTCAAGAAGGCATATGTAAAGACATTTTGGATAGGTGCAGAAAGAACAGAGTCATTATAGTGGCAGATTTTAATCTCCCTCGGGTGGATTGGAAAGTACCTAGAGCTGGGGGTTTGGATGGGCAGGAATTTGTAAAATGTGTACTGGAAGGATTGTTGGAGCAGTATGTGGCTAGCCCGACTAGAGAAGGGGCTATATTGGATTTCGTTCTCAGTAATGAGCCAGGGCAGGTGGTTGAGGGAAATATCCATACCGAGGGAGGAAGTGTTAGAGCTTCTAGGTAGCATTAAAACTGATAAATCTCCGTGGCCTGATGGCATTTATCCCAGGCTGCTTAGGGAGGTGCGAGGTGACGCAAATCTTTGTCTCTTCCTTGGACACAGGTGAGGTCCCAGAGGATTGGAGAATAGCTAATTTTGTTTAAAAAGGGTAGTAGGGATAACCCTGGAAATTATAGGCCAGTGAGTTTGACGTCAGTGGTAGGGAAGCTGTTGGAGGGGATTCTTAGAGATAGGATGTATAGGCACATAGAGCGTTGCGATCTAATTAGGGATAGAACATAGAACATAGAACATTACAGCACAGAACAGGCCCTTCGGCCTTCGATGTTGCGCTGACCAATATAAAAAGCAATGCCCCTCCAAACTAAACCATTCCCTTCTCTTCCATATACTTATCAACTAACCTCTTAAACGCCACCAAACTTGTCGCATCTACAACTGCCGCAGGCAGGGCATTCCACTCCCGAACCACCCTTTGGGTAAAGAACCTACCTCTGATATCCGTCCTATTACTATCACCCCTTAATTTAAAGCTGTGTCCCCTCGTGCTAGCTTTCTCCATCCTAGGAAAAAGGCTATCACTGTCCACCCTATCTAAACCTCTAATCATCTTATATGTTTTGATTAGGTCCCCTCTTAGCCGCCTCCTTTCTAACGAAAACAACCTCAAATCCCTCAGCCTCTCTTCATAAAACCTGCCCTCCATACCAGGCAACCAGGATACGCAGCATGGATTTGTTAAGGGGAGATCGTGCCTTACAAATCTGGTAGAATTTTTTGAGGAGGTGACAAAATCAGTGGACGAAGGGCGAGCCGTTGATGTTCTCTATTTGGATTTTAGTAAGGCGTTTGACAAAGTCCCTCATGGGAGGTTAGTTGAGAAGGTCAAGGCTAATGGCATATAAGGACAGGTAGCTAGATGGATAAGTAACTGGCTTGGTAATAGAGGACAGAGAGTAATAGTGGAAGGGTGTTTCTCTAGCTGGAGGTCGGTCACTAGTGGTGTGCTGCAGGGCTCAGTACTGGGACCTCTTCTATTTGTAATAATATAAATGACTTGGAAGAGGGAATAAGTGGAGTGATCAGCAAGTTTGCAGACGAACACAGATGGCTGACTTGCGGATCGTGAGGAGCATTGTCAGGCGATACAGCAGGACATAGATAAGCTGGTAGCTTGGGCAACATATGGCGACTGGAATTCAATCCTGTACATGTGAGGTGATGCATTCGGGAGAAAGAATGTAGGGGGGAGGTATATGATAGGGATAACCTATTAGAGTATAGAAACGCAGAGGTACCTGGGGGTGCAGGTGAAACAAGTCTCTGAAGGTGGCAAGAAGTGAGATGTTGTGAAAAAGCAATAGAACATAGAACATTACAGCGCAAACAGGCCTTCGGCCTTCGATGTTGCGCGACCAATTAAGAAAAATCAATCACCCTCTACCTAAACCATTCCCTTTTCGTCCACCAAACTTATCTACTAACCTCTAGCAGTTTGGATTAGGAATTGGCTAGTGATAGAAGACAGAGGGTGGTGGTTGATGGGAAATATTCAACCTGGAGTGCAATTACAAGTGGTGTACCTCAAGGATCTGTTTTAGGGCCACTGCTGTTTGTCATTTTTATAAATGACCTAGATGAGGGTGTAGAGGGTTGGATTAGTAAATTTGCTGACGATACCAAAGTGGGGGCAATTGTAGACAGCGAGGATGGATGTTACAGTTTGCAGAGGGACATAGATAGGTTGCAGAGCTGGGCCGTGAGGTGGCAAATGAATTCAATACGGATAAGTGTGAGGTGATTCACTTTGGTAGGAAAAACAGGCATATGAAATATAGGCTAATGGAAGGACCCTTAATAAGCTTTGTCGACAAGGATCCTGGGGTAAAAGTCATATCTCTTTGAAAGTTGGCACACATATTGATAAAGTTGTTAATAAGGCGACCTCATGTCACCCCTCGTGTTTCTATACTCTTAATAAGTCTTCCCTTTATCATATCACCCCCGCCTAATTCTTCTCCCAAATGCATCACCTCACATTTAATCAGGATTGAAATCCATCTGTGTTAACGGTGCTTGTTAGCTTTTATTGGTAGAGGGATTGAATTTAGTAGCCGTGAGTTTATGTTACAACTGTACAAAACTCTGGTGCAGCCGCACTTGGAGTATTTCGTACAGTTCTGGTCGCCACATTATAAGAAAGATGTGGAAGCATTGGAAAGGGTGCAGAGGAGTTTACCAGGATGTTGCCTGGTATGTGGAAGTCCTTATGAAAACAGGACCTGATGTTATTTTCATTAGAGAGAAGAAGGTTACGCAGTGACCTAATTGAGGCTTATAAGATGATCAAAGGACTGATAGGGTGATAGTGAGAGCCTTTTTCCTCGGATGGTGATGACCAACACGAGAGGACATAACTTTAAATTAAAGGTGGTAGTTACAGGATGGATGTCAGAGGCATGTTCTTACAAAGAGGGTGGTGAGGGTGTGGAATGCCGTGCCTGCAGCAGTTGTAGCCTCGCCTATTTTGGGGGCATTCAAATGGTCGGTGGATAGGCATATGGATGATATTGGAATAGTTTAGGATAGAGGGTCCACTGGCCGGCGCAACATCGAGGGCCGAAGGGCCTGTACTGCGCTGTCATGTTCTATGTTCTAAATGCCACCAAACTTGGCGCATCTACAACTGCAGCAAGCAGGGCATTCCATACCCTTACCACCCTCTGGGTAAAGAACCTACATCTGACATCCGTCCTATAACTACCACTATATATAGCTAACATCCTATATAGTATGTTAGCCTTTATAGAAAGGGGTATAGAGTATAAGAGCTGGCCTTTAATGTTGCAGTTGTATAAAACGCTGGTTAGACCTCATTTGGAATACTGCGTCCAGTTCTGGTCGCCTTACTACCGGAAGGACCATTGAGACCTGGAGAGAGTGCAGAGAGTTTTACCAGATGCTGCCTGGTAATGGAAGGTCGAGTTATGAGAGAGATAGCAAATTGGGACTGTTTCCTTAGAAAGACATAGACTTAGAGAGATCTAATAGTGTGACAAAATTTTGAAGGGATAGATAGAGTTAACAGGTTAGCTTTTCCTAGGATGGACTCAGATACACAAGGTCACGGCTTAGTGATGGGGTAATGTATAATTTTGATTCATAGGGATTTTTTCACACCACGAGGAATGCACTGCCAAGTAAAGTGGTGGAGGCAGGTACTCTGGAGTTATTTAAGAAATACTTAGATGGGCACATGAACAGAATGGGAATGGAGGGGTATAGAAAACTGATTTAAAATAGGGATCATGAGCCTTGGGAGTCCCTGGGAAGTGTGTAAGTAGATGAATGATATTGATGTATTTGTTTTTATCCTACAGGAGCTTTGGTCCACCTTGCAGTCTAACGAGGGGCATACACGCGATGGGTCGTGAGAGGACTGCTCTTGGATCTTTTTCGAGAGTATCCTAGTGCTTCACGTCGTTAGTGTATGCTTGACCTGGACCATCTGATGGGCAACACGACAGCTCAGTGACTATCGCTGTGCTGTGCAGATACATGAATTTGGGCCTGTGTCTGTGGGAGTTTGCGCATTCTCCCCGTGCTTGCATGGGTTTTCTCCGGGAGCTCTGGTTTCCTCCCACATCCCAAAGATGTGCTCTTAGGCTAATTGGCACAACAAATTCTCCTTAAATTGTCTCCAATTTGGTTTTTAATCCATAGATCTATAAACATTGACAGGGATCACGGGTAGAGGTGGGAACATCGGGGTGGCGGCGTGGGCTCGTTGGGCCGAAGGGCCTGTTTCCCGTGCTGTTTTGTTCTTTGTCCTTGCTGTAGCTTTATTGAAACAGCTGTTTAAGAGAACTTCATGACATGCTGACTATTTCTGATCAAACTAAATCCTGTCCCTCAATATTCTCTCCATCAACTTATGAACCACTGAGATCAGACTCATTAGTAAGTAATTTCCCGGGCTATCCCTGTTCCCTTTCTTGAAAATAGGAAACACATCCGCAATCCTCCAATCCTCTGGAACCTCTCCCGTCTCCATCGACGACGCAAAGATCATCATCAGGGGCTCTGCAATCTCTTTTCTCATCTCCTACAGTAACCTGGGGTACATCCCATCTGGTTCCGGCAACTTATCTATTTTGATAGAATTTAGGAGTTCCAACACATCCTCTTTCTTAACGTCCACATACTCAATCTTTTCAGTCCATCTCAAACTTGCAGTACAACCTCCCACATCACTTTCCACCGTGAATACCGAGGCAAAGTACACATTAAGCACCTAAGCCATTTCTTCCGGTTCCTCACAGACTTTTCCCTCTTCACCTTTTATAGGTCTAATCTCTTCACTTTTCATCTTTTTACTTTTCACATATTTGTAGAACGCCTTGGGGTTCTCCTTAATCTTACCTGCCAAGGCCTTCTCATGACCCCTTCTGGCTCTCCTAATTTCCTTTTGAGTCCCTGTCTACAACCTGTATACTCCTCTAGATCCTTAACATCTCCTAGCTCTCTGAATTTTTTGTACACCTTTCTTTTCTTCCTGGCTAGGTTCACCACAATGGTTCCCGCAACATACCAAAATCTCCCTGTCTCATCGGAACGTTGTCGTGCAGAGTTCCAAACAAACATTCCTTGAAAATCTGCCACCTTCCTTCAGTACTTTTCCCCAAGAATACCTCCTTCCAGTTTACTTGTTCAATTTCCTGCATGATGTCTTCATATTTTCCTTTACTCCAGATAAACACTTTCCTAGCCTGCCTGATCCTATCTCTTTCCAATATTATCGTGAAGGAGATAGAATGACGGTCGCCATTCCCGAGATGATCTCCCACCAAGAGATCCAACACCTGTCCTGGTTCATTAGCCAGCACCAGGTCAAGTACACCCTCTCCTCTCGGAGGCTTTATTCACATGCTGTGTCAGGAAACCCTCCTGAACGCACCTAACAATCTCCTCCCCATCCGAACCCCTTACCCTGGGGACATTACAGTCGATGTTTGGGAAATTAAAGTCTCCCATCACAACAACTCTGTTATTTCTACATCTCTCTTGGATCTGTTTCCCTATCTGCACCTCAACATCCCTGTCACTATTGGGTGGCTTATAGTAAACATCCAGCAAAGTTATGAACCCCTTGCTATTCCTAACTTCCACCCACAGAGACTCCGTAGACATTCCCTCCACGGCATCCTCCTTCTCTACAGCTGTGACACTGCCCCTGATCTGTGCTACTTCGCCACCTCTTCTACCTCCCTCCCTGTCCTTCCTGAAGCATCTGAATCCTGGCACCTGAAGTATCCAATCCTGTCCCTGAGACATCCAAGTCTCCGTAATGGTCACCACATCACATTCCCAAGCAGCAATCCATGCCTGAGCTCATCCACTTTATTCACTACACTCCTGACATTAAAATAGGTACACCTCAGACCCTCGGTCTGGGCGTTTCCCTTCTCCATCACTCGTCTAACCTCCCTCTAATACTGTCTACAGTCCTTCTCTACTTCCGAGCTAACCTCCTTGTTGTCAGTCACCTTGTCTCAATTCCCTCCCCCCAACCTTTCTAGTTTAAAGTCCTTCCAGTAGTCCTAGCTAACTTTCCCACGAAGATATTGGTCCCTCTGAGATTCAAGTGCCACCCATCTTTATTGTGCAGGTTACAGCTGCCTTAAAGAGGTCCCAATGATCCAGGAACTTGATTCCCTGCCCCCTTCTCCAGTCCCTCAGCCATGCTTTCATCTTCCACCTCATTCCATTCCTGCTCTCACTCTCCTGCGGTGCAGGCAGCAATCCTGAGATCACTCCTTTGCATTCCTCTTTCTCAGCTGTCTACCTAATTCCCTATGATCCCTTTTCATAAGCCCTTCCCTCTTCCTGCCATGTCAGCAGTATCTACATGTACCACGACCTCTGGCTCCTCACCCTCCCCTTTCAGGATATCTGGAATGCGTCCAGAGACATCCTTGGTCCCAGCATCAGGGAAGCAAACCATCATCTTTATAAGACCCTTGTCAAACCCCACTTGGAGTATTGTGTGCAGTTCTGGTCGCCTCACTGTAGGAAGGATGTGGAAGCTATTGAGAGCGTGCAGAGGAGATTTACAAGGATGTTGCCTGGATTGGGAGGCATGCCTTACGAAGATAGATTGAGAGACCTAGGTCTCTTCTCTCTGGAGAGATGAAGGTTGAGAGGCGACCTAATAGTAGTTTATAAGATGTTGAGAGGAATAGGTAGAGTAGATTCTCAGAGGCTATTTCCCAGGGCTGAAATGGTCATTACGAGAGGACACTGGTTTAAGATGCTGGGGGGTAAGTACAGAGGAGATGTTAGAGGTAAGGTTTTCACTCAGATGGTGGTGAGTGAATGGAATTGGCTGCCATCAGTGGTGGTAGAGGCAAACTTGCTGGGGTCTTTTAAGAGACTTCTGGATGAGTACATGGGATTTAATGGGATTGGGAGTTACAGATAGTTCCATGGCCTGGTAAGTATCGATATGATCAGCACAACTTGTGGGCCGAAGGTCCTGTTTGTGCTGTAGTGTTCTATGTTCATCCGCGACTCCCAGTTGCGTCTGCAAAAACACCTCTCTGACCCTCTCACTGTGGAGTCCTCTACTAACATTGTCTTTCTCCTCTTTTCCTTACTTTTATGAAATTCTGGGTCAGGCTCAGCTCCAGAGACCCAGCCATCGCTGCCTCCCTCAGGTGAGTTGTTCCCCCCAGCAATACTCAGACACGAGTACTTATTATGAAGGGGGACATCCACCAGCATGCTCTCCATCACGTGAGCTTTCCACTTCCTAACAGTTACCATTTGCCTTCCTCCCATGGCCTGGTGTGACCACCTGCCAGTTGCTCCTGTCAATTGCCTCCTCATTTTCTCTAATGAGACGAAGGTCCTCGGGCTGCAATTCCAGTTCCTTAACACCTTAAGTTCCTTCGGTACCGCAGCTCCACACACCCAGCACAGATATGGATGTCTGGGAGGCCAGGAGCCTCCAGGATCTCCCACATCTTGCACTGGCATCTTTACTCCTGTATTCAAAACCTCTTGCCATGAAAGCCAGCAAGCCATTACCTTTTCACACCATCTACTATACCTGCATGCCCACCTTTGGTGACTTTTCCATCATCACACCCAGGTCACATTGCACTTCTCCTTTTCCTAAACTGCCACCATTCAGGTGATAATCTTCCTTCCTGTTTTTTCCACAAAGCGGATAACCTCACATTTATCCACATTGTATTGCATTTGCCCAGTATTTGCCCACTCAGCCAGCCTGTCCAAATCACTCTGCAGCCGCTTAGTGTCTTCCTCACTGCACACACTGCCACCCAGCTTAATGTCATCTCCAAATTTGGAGACATTACATTCAATTCCTTTGTCAAATCATTGTGAACAACTGCGGTCCCAGCACTGGACTCTGCCGTACCCCACTTGTCGCTCACTGCCATTCTGAAAAGGATACATTTATTCCCATTCTCTATTCCCACAATATGTACAAACTAGTTTAACAGATCCTGCACCATTCTAACCTGAAAATACCATGCAGTAAGATATGGTCCAAAACAAGTAGAGTTGGCAAAAAGAGTAGCTTACATTATAAGATGAGCATTATCATTGTATAGTCTTGGCAAAAGATTTGTTTTTCTCCAGTTAAGGAATCGTTTCATAGTTCCCAGTGCATTATCATCCACCACTATCTGGTCTGTTGTCCACACTTCAATACCAATCAATGCAATTCGAATATACAGCGGTCTGTAGAACTGCAATGAGATAAAATATTAGAGTCAGAGAATCATAGAGGTTAACGGCACAGAAAAAGGCCCTTCAACACATTGCACCAATCAAAGACAAACCATTCACTATTTCAATCACATTTTCCAGTATTTGGTCCGTAGAATTGGAAATAGTCAAGAACTCCAAGTGTTTAGGTGTCCAGATGGCCAACAACTTGTCCTCGTCCCTCATCCCAGTTAATAGAGCCCAGTAATGCCTCTACTTTCTCAGAAGACTAAGGAAAGTTGGCATGTCAGCTATGACTCTCACCAGCTTTCATAGATGCACTATAGGAAACATGTTATTTGATTATATCACAACTTGGTATGACTTCTGCTCTGTCCAAGAACACAAGAAACTACAAAGGTTCATGAATGAAGCTCAGTCCAACATGCAAATCAACCTCCCATCCACTGACTCCATCTACATTTCTCGCTGCCTCAGAAAAGTAGCCAGCATAATCAATGATCCAACACACCCTGGATGTACTCTCTTCCACCTTCTTTCGTCGGAAAAAAGTCTGATGTCACGTACCACCAACTCAAGAACAGCTTCTTCACTGCTGCTATCAGTCTTTTGAATGGATGTACCTCATATTAAGCTGATCTTTCTCTCCACCTTAACTATTACTGTAATACTACATTCTGCATTCTTTTCCTTCCCTATCTATGGTATGTTTTATCTGTTTAGTATGCAAGAAACAATACTTTTCAGTGCATACTAATACACATGACAAATCATAGCTTCGGTATTCCTTGGCATTGCAAATCTACATGTAAAAATTTTATAGATGTTACAAAGATCTCTGCTTCTACAGTTTTTCAGGCAACGAGTTTTGGACTCCAACCGTTGTTTGGTTAAAAAGTTTTTAAACCGTAGAACCATAGAAAAGTTACAGCACAGAAGGCGTCCATTTGGCTCATCCTGTCCATGCCAGACCATGGACACCCAAGTGCCCTGTTTAGTCGCATCTTCCTGCATCCAGCTCATAGCCCTATAACATGGATTTGTATAGAAAAGATCATGTCTCACCAACTTGATTAAGTTTTTTGAAGAGGTGACAAAGATAATTGATGAGGGAAGGGGTATGGATGTAGTTTATAAGGACTTCAGTAAGGATGTCTGACAAAGTCCTACATGGCAGACTGATACAAAATCACATGGGATTTAGGGTGGGTTGGCTAGATGGCTTAGTTATAGAAGACAGAGAGTAGTGATGGAAGAGTGTTTTTCAGAATGGAAATCTATAGATAGTGGTGGTCCACAGATTCAGTGCTGGGACCTCTGTTCTTTGCAACATATATGGAGGAAAATGTGGGTGGTCTGATTTGCAAGTTTGCAGATGACACAAAGATTCGCAGAATTGCTCATAATGCTGGGGATTGTCAGAGGATGCAACAGTACTGATTTACTGGAGACTTGGGCACAGAAATAGAACATAGAACATAGAACATTACAGCACAGAACAGGCCCCTCGGCCTTCGATGTTGTGCCGACCAAAATAAAAAGCAATGCCCCTCCAAACTAAACCATTCCCTTCTCTTCCATATACTTATCAATTAACCTCTTAAACGCCACCAAACTTGGCGCATCGACAACAGCTGCAGGCAGGGCATTCCACTCCCTAATCACTCTTTGAGTAAGGAACCTACCTCTGATATCCGTCCTATAACTCATACCCCTTAATTTAAAGCTGTGTCCCCTCGTGCTAGCTTTCTCCATCCTAGGAAAAAGGCTATCACTGTCCACCCTATCTAAACCTCTACTCATCTTATATGCTTCAATAAGATCCCCTCTTAGCCGCCTCCTTTCTAACGAAAACAACCTCAAATCCTTCAACCTCTCGTCATAGGACCTGCCCTCCATACCAGGCAACATCCTGGTAAACCTCCTCTGACCCTCTCCAATGCCTCCACATCTTTCTTATAATGAGGGGACCAGAACTGCACACAATACTCCAAGTGCGGCCGCACTAGAGTTTTGTACAGTTGCAAAATGACGTTGCGGCTCCGAAATTCAATCCCCCTACCAATAAAAGCTAAGACTCCATATGCCTTCTTAACAACTTTATCCACTTGACTTCCTACTTTCAGGGATCTATTGACACATACACCAAGATCCTTCTGTTCCTCAACACTATTAAGAGCCCTACCATTAGCCCTATACTCTACACATTTATTTGTTCCTGCCAAAGTGCATTACCTCACACTTTTCCACATTAAACTCCATTTGCCACCTCTCGGCCCAGCTCTGCAACTTGTCCAAGTCACTCTGTAAACTAAAACACCCCTCTTCACTATCTACCCCTCCACCAACTTTAGTATCATCTGCAAATTTACTGATCCATCCCTCAATACCCTCATCCAGATCATTTATAAAAAATTACAAACAGCAGGGGCCCCAAAACAGACCCCTGAGGCACACCACTCGTCACCGAACTCCACGATGAAAATCTCCCATCAACCACCACCCTCTGTCTTCTATCTGCCAGCCAATTTCTAATCCAATTAGCTAAATCACCCTCTAGTCCACACATCTGCATTTTCTGTAGAAGTCTTCCATGGGCCACCTTATCAAACGCCTTACTAAAGTCCATATATACTACATCAACCGCCTTACCCCCATCCACCTCTTGGTCACTTTCTCAAAAAACTCAATGAGGTTAGTAAGGCATGACCTACCCTTCACGAAACCATGCTGACTATCCCCAATCAATTCGTTTCTCTCTAAATAACTATAAATCCTATCCCTAATAATTATCTCCAATACCTTGCCCACCACAGAAGTAAGACTCACTGGCCTATAATTCCCAGGAACGTCTCTCTTTCCCTTCTTAAACAATGGGACCACATTCGCCATCCTCCAGTCCTCCGGAACCACACCCGTAACCAACTAGGACCTGAAGATCAGAGCCAGAGGCTCTGCAATCTCCTCTCTTGCCTCCCAGAGAATCCTAGGGTAAATCCCGTCCGGCCCAGGGGACTTATCAACTTCAAACCCTCGAGAATATCTAGCACATCCTCCCTATCTACTTCAATACTTTCCAGTTTGCAACCCTGTACCTCAGTGTTCTCCATAACTACATTTACATCACCCTGTGTGAATACCGAAGAGAAATATTTATTCAGTGCCTCTCCAATCTCTTCAGGCTCCATGCACAACTTCCCACTGCTGTCAATGACTGGCCCTAATCTTGCCCTAACCAATCTTCTATTCTTAACATATCGAAAGAAAGCTTTAGGATTCTCCTTAATCCTATCAGCAACATCTTCTCGTGTCCCCTCTTAGCTCTCCTCAACTCACTTTTTACCTCCTTCCTGGCTAATCTATAGCTATCCATTGCACTACCTGAGCCTTCAAGCCTCATCCTGACATAAGCCTCCTTTTTCTTCTTAACCAGCAAATCAACTCTTTTCGTACACCACGGCTCTCTTACTCGTCCATTTCCTCCCTGCCTGACAGGGACATACTTATCAAGGACTCGCAGCAGCTGCTCCTTGAATAAGCACCACATTCCAGATGTTCCCAGTCCCTGTAGTTTCCTAGTCCAATCTAGGCACCCTAATTCTCTCCTGATGGCCTCATAATTACCCTTCCCCCAGCTATAACTACTGCCCCCAGCTTCATGCCTATCCCTGTCCATCACTAAGGTGAACGTAACCGAATTGTGGTCACTATCACCAAAATGTTCACTAACTTCCAAGCCTAACACCGGGTCTGGCTCATTGCCCAGCACCAAATCCAATGTAGCCTCACCTCTAGTTGGCCTATCTACATACTGAGTCAAAAAACCTTCCTGCACACTCTGTACGAAAACTGACCCCTCTAACGAGCTGGAGCTATAGCTATTCCAATCAATAGCTATAGAAATGGCGGGTGCGTTCAACCCAGACAAATATGAGCTGATGCATTTTGGAGGATTAAATTTGTGAATTATGCTGTAAATGTCAGCACCCTTAGGAACATTAACATACAGAAGAATCTGGGTGTGCAGGTGCACAGTTCTCTAAAAGTAGCAACGCTGGTGACCAATGTGATTAAGAAGGCAGATGGCATGCTTGCCTTCATCAGGATGTAGAGATGCCAGCGTTGGACTGGAGTAGTAAGAACTCAGTAAGAATCTAGCAACACCAATTTTAAATCCAACCAATTTATTTGATAGTAAATCTGCGAGCTTTCGACCTTTTCATCTTCGTCAGGCAAATGCAGTGTTCTGGTCTGCAATAGCACACATATCAGCACAGACTGTCACAGATTGCTGATTAGAATGTGAATCCTTACATCTAACCTGCTATTCAAGTGTTAAAGTGGCTAACAATGTGTGTGAAGGGAATCCTGAGCATTGGTTAGAGAAATGTGTACTTTCTCCAGACAGCACAGTAAGTGAGGTTTTTTGCTAGCCCAGGCAAGTCATGGGGGTTACAGATAGTGTGACATGAAGCCAAGATCCCTGTTAAGACCGTCCTCGTGTGTACGGAACTCGGCTATCAGGCTCTGCTCAGTGACTCTGCGCTGTCATGTGTCATGAAGGCCCCCTTGAAGAACATTTACCCGAAGGTCAGAGGCCTTCATCAGGCCAGAGCACTGAGGAAAAGAATTGCGGCTATAAAAAATCTTGGTTAGGCCTGTTATGAAACAGAGTGGATTCCCCCCTCTGAGAAATAACACCTGACCACTCAAAGAGGAGTATCTCACTCATAATCTGTTAAAATGAGGGTGAGTGATGCAATTTGCTCTTCAGCAACTCTTAGTGAATAAATCAAAATAATTCCTTGACACTTTCTGAAGTCAACAAGTAACACTTTGTTCATTTAACAGGTTAACTAAACTAGTAACAAACCGAATAAAACACACCTCTTATGAAATTACAACCAGGTTTTGTGTCTTAACATAGAACACTACAGCACAAACAGGCCCTTTGGCCCACAAGTTGCGCCGATCACATCTATACCTACTATGCCATAGACCTATCTATAACCCCCAATCCCATTATATCCCATATACTCATCCAGAAGTCTTTTAAAAGACCCCAACGAGTTCACCTCTACCACCACCGACGGCAGCCGATTCCATTCACTCACCACCCTCTGAGTGAAAAACTTACAAAGAACAAAGAAGAACAAAGAACATTACAGCGCAGTACAGGCCCTTTGGGGCTCGATGTTGCGCCAACCTGTGAAACCAATCTAAAGCCCATCTAACTACACCATCCCAATATCGTCCACATGTTTATCCAATGACCATTTAAATGCCCTTAATGTTGATGAATCCACTACTGCAGCAGGCAGAGCATTCCATGCCCTTACTATTCTCTGAGTAAAGAACCAACCTCTGACATCTGGCCTGTATCTATCACCCCTCAATTTAAAGCTATGTTCCTTCCTGCTCCTTGCAGATCCAAGCATATCCATTTATCTGTTGTGAGCCCAACTCCTTCTGTTAATGGACGACTCTCTTGCCTAATTAAACCCTGTTGTGGAACCATAGAATCCATAGGATCCCTAGAGTGCAGAAACAAGCCATTTGGCCCATCAAGCCTGCACTAACAACAATTCCAACCCGCACCCACCTCTGTGTTTACCCTATTAATCCTCCTAACACTAAGGGGCAATTTATCATGGTAAATTCACCCAATTTTGCACATCTTTGGACTGCGGCAGAAAACCAAAGCAACCAGAGAAAACCCACTCAGACACGGGAAGAATGTGCAAACTCCGCACAGACAGCGACCTGAGGCTGGAATTGAATCCAGGTCCCTGGCACTGTGAGGCAGCAGTGCTAATCATTGTGCCACAGTGCCGCCCCCACGGGGGATATCCCCAGGGACAAATTCATCTATCTACCTTCCTATTTCTGTACTTCTGAATAACAAATATGTAGACTATAGGGCTAATGGTAGGACTCTTAATAGTGTTGATGAACAGAGGGATCTTGGTGTATATGTGCATAGATCCCTGAAAGTCGGCAATCAAGTCGATAAGGTTGTTAAGAAGGCATATGGAGTCTTAGCTTTTATTGGTAGGGGGATTGAATTTCGGAGCCGCAACGTCATGTTGCAACTGTACAAAACTCTAGTGCGGCCGCACTTGGAGTATTGTGTACACTTCTGGTCCCCACATTATAAGAAAGATGTGGAGGCATTGGAGAGTGTACAGAGGAGGTTTATCAGAATGTTGCCTGGTATGGAGGGCAGGTCTTATGAAGAGAGGCTGAGGGATTTGAGATTGTTTTCGTTAGAAAGAAGGCGGCTAAGAGGAGACCTTATTGAAACATATAAGATAAGAAACATATAAGAATCAACTGGAGAGGACCAAAGGGAGCAGGTCTCTGGGGGTGAGCCTGCTGTGAATGCTCAGGTGGGTAGGAAAAACAAGAGATTGGGCCTAGTAATTGGAGACTCCATAGTTAGAGGGACAGATAGGAGAGTAAGTAGTAATAAAAGTGACTCAGGGCTGGTGTGTTGCCTCCCAGGTGCTGGAGTCCAGGATGTCACAGATAGGGTTTTTAGGATTCTTAAGGGAGAGGGGAGTCAACCCCAAGTCATAGTTCATGTAGGGACACATGATATAGGTAGGAAAAGGGAAGGGGATATTAAACAGAAATTTATGGAGTTGGGGTGGAAGCTTAGGGCCAAAACTGGCAGAGTGGTTATCTCTGGACTCTTGCCTGTGCCAAGGGATGTTTGGAGAAGAATAAAGAGAGGGAATGTTTGAACTCGTGGCTACGGGGATGGTGCAGGAGGGAGGGGTTCAGGTTCCTGAACAATTGGGACTCATTCTGGGATAGGTGGGACCTCTACAAGAGAGATGGTCTACACCTGAACCAGAGGGGAACTAATATCTTGGGGGGAAAATTTGCTAAGGCTATGCAGGGGGCTTTAAACTGATCGGGGGGGGGTGGGATCCTGAATAGTTGGGGTGCTAAGAGGGATGAGAGTAAGGGGGTCCTGGAGGAAAGCCGTAAAACACAGCAGCATACGGGTGGGGTAGGGCATGGTTAAATGCGTATACTTTAATGCAAGGAGTATTCGCAATAAGGGGGAGGAACTTGCAGCTTGGACCAGTACCTGGAACTTCGATGTTGTGGCCATTTCAGAGACTTGGTAGAGCAGGGACAAGAATGGATGTTGCAGGTTCCGGGGTTCAAATGCTTCAGTCGGAGTAAAGAAGGAGGTAGAAGGGGGGAGGAGTGGCATTATTAGTCAAAGACTGTATCACAGTGACAGAAAAGAAGTTTGATGAGGACTTGTCTGTTGAGGTAGTATGGGCTGAGATTAGAAACAGGAGAGGAGAGGTCACCCTGTTGGGAGTCTTTTATAGACCTCCTAAAAGTTCTAGAGAGGTTGAGGAAAGGATTGCAAAGTCAATTCTGTCAGGAGTGAAAGTAATAGGGTAATTGTTATGGGGGACTTTAGAATTCGTTAGGGTCAGTTTTCATACAAGTGTGCAGGAAGGTTTTTTGACTCAGTATGTAGATAGGCCAACTAGAGGTGAGGCTACATTGGATTTGGTGCTGGGCAATGAGCCAGACCAGGTGTTAGACTTGGAAGTTGGTGAACATTTTGGTGATAGTGACCACAATTCGGTTACGTTCACCTTAGTGATGGACAGGGATAGGCATGAAGCTGGGGGCAGTAGTTATAGCTGGGGGAAGGGTAATTATGAGGCCATCAGGAGAGAATTAGGGTGCATAGATTGGACTAGGAAACTACAGGGACTGGGAACATCTGGAATGTGGAGCTTATTCAAGGAGCAGCTGCTGCGAGTCCTTGATAAGTATGTCCCTGTCAGGCAAGGAGGAAATGGTCGAGTAAGAGAACCTTGGTGTACGAAAAAAGTTGATTCGCTGGTTAAAAGGAAAAAGGAGGCTTATGTCAGGATGAGGCTTGAAGGCTCGGTTAGTGCAATGGATAGCTATAGATTAGCCAGGAGGGAGCTAAAGGGGGAATTGAGGAGAGCAAAGAGAGGACATGAGAAGACTTTGGCTGATAGGATCAAGGAGAATCCTAAAACTTTCTTTAGATATGTTAAGAATAGAAGATTGGTTAGGGCAAGATTAGCCAGTCTAGACAGCAGTGGATTGTGCGTGAGCTGAGAGATGAGAGGCACTGAACAAATATTCTCTTCGTATTTCACGCATGGTGATGTAAATTTATTTATGGGGAAGCACTGAGGTTAGCAGGTAGCAAACTGGAAGGTATTGAAGTAGTAGGGGGATGTGCTAATCTTCTCGAGGGTTTTTGAAGTTGGATAAGTCCCTTGCCGACGTTATTTACCCTACGAATTCTCTGGAGGCAAGAGAGGAGTTGCAGAGCCTCTGGCTCTAATCTTCAGGTCCCCGTTGTTACGGGTGTGTTCCGAGGACTGGAGGATAGCGAATGTGGTCCCGTTTTCAAGGGGAAGAGAGACCTTCCAGGGAATTATAGGCCAGTGAGTCTTACTTCTGTGGTGGCAAAGTATTGGAGAGAATAATTAGGGATATGATTTATAGTTATTTAGAGAGAAATGAATTGATTGGAGATAGTCAGCATGGTTTTGTGAAGGGTAGGTCGTGCCTTACTAACCTCATTGAGTTTTTTGAAAAAGTGACTAAGGAGGTGGATGGGGGTAAGGCGGTTGATGTGTATATATGGACTTTAGTAAGGAGTTTGATAAGGCGGCCCATGGAAGACTTCTGCAGAAAATGCAGATGTATGGGATTACCGCGTGATTTAGCTAATTGGGTTAGAAATTGGCTAGCAGATGAGAAGACAGAGGGTGTGGTTGATGGAGATATTCATCTTGAGTTCGGTGCAAGTGTGTACTCAGGGTGCTGTTTTGTGGCCCCTGCTGTTGTAATTTTATACTGATCTGGATGAGGTAATCTGGAAGGATGGATAGTATTTGCAGATGACACTAACGTCGTGTGGAGTGGTAGATAGTGAAGAGGGTTTTATAGTTTGCAAGAGGGAATTAGACAAGTTGACAGAGCTGGCCGAGAGGTGGCAAATGGAGTTTAATGTGGAAAAGTGTGAGGTAATGCACTATGGCAGAAATAATAAATGTGTAGAGTATAGGGCAAATGGTAGGATTCTTAGTAGTCTAGATGAACAGAGGGATCTTGGTGTGTATGTGCATAGATCCCTGAAAGTAGGCAGTCAGGTCGAGAAGTTGTTAGGAAGGCATATGGAGTCTTGGCTTTTATTGGTAGAGGGATTGAATTTCGTAGCCGCAACGTCATGTTGCAACTGTACAAAACTCTAGTGCGGCCGCACTTGGAGTATTGTGTGCAGTTCTGGTCCCCGCATTATAAGAAAAGATGTGGAGGCTTTGGAGAGGGTACAGAGGAGGTTCACCAGGATGTTGCCTGGTATGGAGGGCAGGTCTTATGAGAGAGGCTGAGGATTTGAGTTGTATTCTTAGAAAGTAGGCGGCTAGAGGGGACCTATCAAACATATAAGATGATTAGAGGTATAGATAGGGTGGATAGTGATAGCCTTTTTCCTAGGATGAAACAGCTAGCACAAGGGACACAGCTTTAATTAAGGGGTGAGTATTATAGGACAGATATCAGAGGCAGGTTCTTTACCAAAGGGTGGTTAGGGAGTGGAATGCCCTGCCTGCGGCAGTTGTAGATGTGCCAAGTTTGGTGGCGTTTTAGAGGTTAGTTGATAAGTATATGGAAGAGAAGGGAATGGTTTAGTTTGGAGGGTCATTGCTTTTTATATTGGTCGGCGCAACATCGAAGGCCGAAGGGCCTGTTCTGTGCTGTAATGTTCTATGTTCTATGTTCTATGATTAGAGGTTTAGATAGGGTGGACAGTGATAGCCTTTTTCCTAGGATGGAGAAAGCTAGCACGAGGGGACATAGCTTTAAATTAAGGGGTGGTGGTTTTAGGACAGATGTCAGAGGTAGGTTCTTTACCCAGAGGGTGGGAAGGGTATGGAATGCCTTGCCTGCGTCAGTTGTAGATGCACCAAGTTTGGTGGCGTTTAAGAGGTTAGTAGATAAGTTTATGGACGAAAAGGGAATGGTTTAGGTTAGAGGGTCATTGTTTTTTCCTAATTGGTCGGCGCAACATCGAAGGCCCAAGGGCCTGTTCTGCGCTGTAATGTTCTATGTTCTATGTACCTCTAACATCTCCGTTGTATTTGCTTCCCTGCACCTTAAATCTGTGTCCTCTCGTAGCGACCATTTCAGCCCTGGGAAATATCCTCTGAGAATCCACCTAATTATTCCTCTCAACATTTTATAAACCTCTATCAGGTCGCCTTTCAACCTTCGTCTCTCCAGGGAGAAGAGTCGCAGCTCCCTCAACATATCTTCATAAGGCATGCCCCCCAATCCAGGCAACATCCTTGTAAATCTCCTCTGCACTCTTTCAATAGCTTCCACATCCTTCCTATAGTGAAGCGACCAGAACTGCGCACAGTACTCCAAGTGGAGTCTCAAAGGGTCTTATAAAGTTGCAGCATTACCTCCCGACTCCTAAACTCAATCCCTCGATTAATGAAGGCCAGTACACCATATGCCTTCTTGACCACATCCTCCACCTGTGAGGCCGAATTAAGAGTCCTATGGACCCCGATCCCAAGATGCTTCTGCTGTTCAACACAGCTAAGACTCCTACCCTTGATATTGTACTCCTTCATCCCATTGGTCCTGCCAATATGGACCACTACACATTTATCTGCGTCTTCTGGAATATTCTGGCATTTTCTGTTGATTCTTTTTTCTTCTTTGGTATTTTCACTATCAAGATGGTGCTTTCCCTTAATACATACATGGAACCAAGAGCTGTTACTCTGGCAGTTGTTCTTTGCTTTTGTCCCACTGCCTCCCTTCTATCCTCCACAGTATGATTAGTCCTAGGTTGCAAAAACCATCAAATTTAAGTTTAATAGATTTTTGGCTGAATTAAAAAATTCAAAAGCCTGAAAGCCTGTCACCTTGGTTACACTGCTGCTTAGCCTTTTAATAAAAATGTTTCATTTTGGATATTTCATTTTGGGCACTCTGTTTGTACTTGCTTTTTTTATATAATCTAAGCACACAAAAAGCACGATCTTTTAACGAGATTGCGAAATGCTTTTCCCTGAGCATTTTACAAACACTAACCTCCAATTACTCCATTGGAATATTGCGTGCAGTTCTGGTCACCACACTACCAAAAGGACATGGAAATTTTGCACAAAGTACAAGAAGGTTCATCAGGATGATCGCCATCTGCAAAATGTTCTCCCACTGATACTTTAACTGCCTTTAATACTTAAAATTCAGGACAGCTCCCTCACTTGTAGAACCTTCTACGTACAGACTTATCAAGTCTTCCTGGATGCATTTTTAAGAATTCTGCTACCTCTAAACATTTCACATGGTGACTAGCCCAGTTAATGTTGGAGAAGTTGAAATCTCTCACAATCACTACCTTATAGTTTTTAAAGGTCTCTGACCTTTGGTTACAAATCTGCTCTTCCATTTCTGTCAGACTGTCAGAGGGGCTATAGAACACTGCCGGCAATGTGACAGCTCCTTTTTAGTTATTCTGTTCTTACCGTATGGATTCATTACAAGAGCTTTCTAAAAAGATTGTCCCTTATGACCTCTGCAATTGATTCCCTGATTCCTGAGACAACAACTGAAATTATTAAAAGTAAATTACATTACTGTGCCATCAAGTGCACCAGCCTCAAAACACTATTTAAACATCTCATAAACTCCTGCCGGACTGCCCCTTTTACCAGTAAACCCCTGTCTCACTGCCCTTTTTACCCATAAACCCCTATCTCACTGCCCTTTTTACCCATAAATCCCCAGGTCTCACTGGCCTTTTTACCAATAAACCTGTGTCTCACTACCCTTTTTACCTGTGAACCCCTGTGTCACTGCCCATTTTACCCGTAAAGCCCGGTCTCACTGACCCTTTTAGCATAAACCCTGCCTCACTGAATTCTTTGCTTATAGAACATAGAACATTACAGTGCAGAACAGGCCCTTCGGCCCTCGATGTTGTGCCGACCAATTGAGAAAAAGCAATGACCCTCTAACCTAAACCATTCCCTTTTCATCCGTAAACCTATCCACTGACCACTTAAACGCCCCCAAACTTAGCTGCAGGCAGGGCATTCCACGCCCTCACCACCCTCTGTGTAAAGAACCTGCCTCTTACATCCGTCCTATAACTACCACCTCTTAATTTAAAGTTATGTCCCCTCGTGTTGGTCATCACCATCCGAGGAAAAATGTCAGGGGTAAGTTTTTCACTCAAAGGGTGGTGAGTGAATGGAACCGACTGCCATCGGAGGTTGTTGAGGCAAAGGGGTCTTTTAAAAGACTTCTGGATGAGTATATGGAAAAGAATAGGATAGGGGGTTATAGATAGGTCTGTGGATTGGTAGATGTGATCGGCGCAACTCGTGGGCCAAAGGGCCTGTTTGTGCTGTATTGTTCTATGTTCTATGTTAACCTTATCGACTTGATTGCCGACTTTCAGGATCTATGCACATATACACTGAGATCCCTCTGTTCGTCAATACTATTAAGAGTCCTACCATTGGCCCTATACTCTATAATGTCAAAGAACAAAGAAAAGAACCAAGAAAATTACAGCTCAGGATTAGGCCCTTCCACCCTCAATGCCTGAACCGACATTGTTACCCATCTGAATTAAAACCCCCTATCCTTCCAGGAACCATATTGCTCTTTTCCGATCCTATTTCTATATTGGCCAGGCGGCCTGGAACTAGCTGCTGGGGTAGGTAGCAGAAGCAGATGTGATAGTGACTTTTAAGAGGCTTCTTGACAAATACATGAATAGGATGGAAATAAAGGGATCTGGTGCTTGGAAGAGGTTTTAGTTCAGATGGGCAGCATGGCCAGTGTAGGCTTGGATGGCCTGTTCTCATGATGTAATTTTCTTTTTCTTTGTTCTACCTCCCCTGGCAGCAAATTTTACCTTATCCTCTGTGTAAAAAAATATGCTTTGTACATCTTGAACCTTAAATCTGGGTGGCATGATGACTACCACTGCTGCTTTACAGCACCAGGGATCTGAGTTCAATTCCCAATTTGGATCACTGTCTGTATGGAATTCACATGTTCTCCCAGTGTCTGCGTGGGTTTCCTCTGGGTGCTCCAGTTTCCTCCCATCATCCAAAAATGTGCAGGTTAGATAGATTGGCCATGTTAAATTGCCCTAGTGTCAGAGCGATTAGCTAGAGTAAATGTATGGAGTGATGGGGATAGAGCATGGGTGGGATTTTGGTAAGTGTAGACTTGATGGGCTGAATGGCCCAGATTGCATTGTATGATTCTATAGTCTTATCATGATTCTATATTCTATTCTATTCTATGCCCCCTAATAATTGACTCTTCCACTCTGGGAAAAAGCTACTGACTATCCACTCTGACCATGCCTCTCATAATCTTCTAGATTTCTATCAGGTCACCCCTCAACCTCCAGTATTCCAGTGAGAACAAATCAAATTTCTCCAACTTCTCCTCATTGCTAATATTCTGCAGACCAAACAACATCCTAATAAACGTCTTCTCTATACTCTCCAGAGCCTCCACATCCTTCTGGTAGTGTGGTAACCAGAATTGAACACTGTATTCCAAGTGCAGCCTAACTAAGGTTCCACAGAGCTGCAACATGACTTGCCAATTTTCAAACTTAATGCCCCAGCCATAGAACCATAGAAACCCGGCTGATGAAGGCATGCAAGCTGTACGCCATAGATCATAAACCTTTATCTTACTGCCCTGCAAACTGTTCACTTTGTACATTGTGGGAATAAGTACAACACAAATTATTGATGATAGTTATTTCAATCTGTTCACAGACTCACCAAATCCACGTAATTTACAGCATTTGCCAATCGACTGATCACTTTCCGTTTGCTGTTAAAAGCACTTTGATACTGAAAGAGGAAATCAAAATTTATTTTAATTTTCCCTTCAGACACCCAAGAACTATGAACTGGTTAGGCACTGATACATGAACAGGTGAAATAATAGAAAGGCTGTGACACATTGGAACTCATTCATTCTCACCAGCTCAGATACTAACACTACACATATTTTACAGGACGGCTTAAGAGCTAGATTTGCAGAAAGGATGGATGGGCATAAGAAATACGAGAGTGTTTAGGGAACAAAGGTAACACAAATGCCAGAGATAAGCTGAGTTTGACTGTAGAGGTATTCAGGTGTGGACTTTGCTAGAACATCTTACAAGAAAGACTGATAGGTCTACATTGAAATGTTTGTTGGATTCTCTTGCACTTAAAATACACGAAAAGACTAATGTTCTTTAGGGAAGGAAATCTGCCGTCCTTACCTGGTCCAGTCTACGTATGACTCCACAGCCATAGCAATGAGGTTGGTTCCCAACTGCCCTCGGAAGTAACCAAGAAGCCACTCAGTTTATCAAAGTCTCATCAAAGAAACGAAACCTGGCGGAGCACCTGGCATCGAGCTAAGCACCAGAAAATACAACGGCAAAACAAACAGCCCTGTCAACCCTGCAAAGTCCTCCTTACTAATACCTGGGGGCTAATGCCAAAATTGGGAGAACTGTCTCATAAACTAGTCAAACAACAACCTGATATAGTCATCCTCATGGAGTCATATCTTACAGTTAACACGCCAAACACCACCATTACCATCCTTGGCCATGTCCTGCCCCACCGGCAGGACAGACCCAGAAGAGTGCTATACAGTGGGAGGCAATTGCCCTGGGAGTCCTTAACATTGACTTCAGACCCAATGAAGTCTCATGGCTTCAGGTTAAACATGGGCAAGGAAATCTCTCATTGGTTACTCCTTTGGTTGATGAATCAGTATTCCTCCGTGTTGAACAACACTTGGAGGAAGCACTCAGGGTGGCAAGGGCACAAAATGTACTCATGTCCATCACCAAGAGTAGCTCAGCAGCAGCACCGCTGATCGAGCTGGTTGGGTCCTAGAGGATATAACTGCTAGACTGAGTCTGCAGCAGGTGATGAAGGAACCAAATAACACATTTAGAACATAGAACATTACAGCACAGAACAGGCCCTTCGGCCTTCGATGTTGCGCCAACCAATATAAAAAGCAATGCCCCTCCAAACTGAACCATTCCCTTCTCTTCCATATACTTATCAACTAACCTCTTAAACACCACCAAACTTGGCGCATCTACAACTGCTGCAGGATATCCGTCCTATAACTATCACCCCTTAATTTAAAGCTGTGTCCCCTCGTGCTAGCTTTCTCCATCCTAGGAAAAAGGCTATCACTGTCCACCCTATCTAAACCTCTAATCATCTTATATGTTTCGATAAGGTCTCCTCTTAGCCGCCTTCTTTCTAACGAAAACAAACTCAAATCCCTCAGCCTCTCTTCATAAGACCTGCCCTCCATACCAGGCAACATCCTGGTAAACCTCCTCTGTACCCTCTCCAATGCCTCCACATCTTTCTTATAATGTGGGGACCAGAACTGCCCACAATACTCCAAGTGCGGCCGCACTAGAGTTTTGTACAGTTGCAACATGACGTTGCGGCTCCGAAATTCAATCCCCCTACCAATAAAAGCTAAGACTCCATATGCCTTCTTAACAACCTTCTCGACTTGACTGCCTACTTTCAGGGATCTATGCACAGACACACCAAGATCCCTCTGTTCATCAAGACTACTAAGAATCCTACCATTAGCCCTATACTCTACACATTTATTATTCCTGCCATAGTGCATTAACTCACACTTTTCCACATTAAACTCCATTTGCCACCTCTCGGCCCAGCTCTGCAACTTGTCCAAGTCTCTCTGCAACTATAACACCCCTCTTCACTATCTACCACTCCACCGACTTTAGTGTCATCTGCAAATTTACTAATCCATCCTTCAATACCCTCATCCAGATCATTTATACAAATTACAAACAGCAGGGGCCCCAAAACAGACCCCTGAGGTACACCACTTGTCACCAAACTCCACGATGAATATCTCCCATCAACCTCCACCCTCTGTCTTCTATCTGCTAGCCAATTCCTAACCCAATTAGCTAAATCACCCTCTATCCCATACATCTGCATTTTCTGCAGAAGTCTTCCATGGGCCACCTTATCAAACACCTTACTAAAGTCCATATATACCACATCAACTGCCTTACCCCCATCCACCTCTTTCGTCACTTTTTCAAAAAACTCAATAAGGTTAGTAAGGCACGACCTACCCTTCACAAAACCATGCTGACTATCCCCAATCAATTCATTTCTCTCTAAATAACTATGAATCCTATCCCTAATAATTCTCTCCAATACTTTGCCCACAACAGAAGTAAGACTCACTGGCCTATAATTCCCTGGAAGGTCTCTCTTCCCCTTTTTGAACAATGGGACCACATTCGCTATCCTCCAGTCCTCCGGAACCACACCCGTAACCAACGACGACCTGAAGATCAGAGCCAGAGGCTCTGCAATCTCCTCTCTTGCCTCCCAGAAAATCCTAGGGTAAATCCCGTCTGGCTCAGGGGACTTATCCAACTTCAAACCCTCAAGAATATCTAGCACATCCTCCCTATCTACTTCGATACTTTCCAGTTTGCTACCCTGTACCTCAGTGTTCTCCATAACTACATTTACATCACCCTGCGTTATTCACGCAGGGTGACCTCATCCTTACCAATCTGCCAGCTGAGGTGCATTTGTCCATGGCAGTATCAGTAAGAATGACCCAGAGTCCTCGTGGAGATAAAGTTCTGCTTTCTCATTCAGAATAACCTCCATGATATTGTGTAGTATTGTCACTGTGCTAAATGGGACAGACTTTGAATCGACCTAGCAACCCAAGACTGGGCATCAACAGCAGTGGAATTGTACTCCAGAACAATCTGCAATCTCATGGCCCAGTGTATCCTCCAGTCAACTATTACCATCAATCCCATTTCACTGGAAAGTGCAGGAGGGCATGCCAGGAGCAGCATGAGGCAAAACTAAAAATGAGGTGTCAACCTGATGGTAGTACAAAACAGGACTACTTGCATGCCAAATGGCAAAAACAGCAAGTGATAGATAGAACTAAACAATTGCATAACCAACAGATCAGTTATAGACCCCGCAGTCCTTCCACATTCAGTGCAAAAGGTAAGGCTGAAGGATTCGCATCAATCTTCAACCAGAAGTGCTGACTGGATGATCCATCCTGGCTTCTTCCAATGTTCCCCAGCATCTCAGATGTCAGTCTCCAGCCAATTTGATTCACTCTGTATAGTATCAAGAAATGGTTGGAGGCACTGGATACTGCAAAGGCAATGGGTCTTGATAACATTCTGGTAATAGTACTCCAGAACTTGCTGCTCCCCTAGTCAAGCTCTTCCAGTTTACTTACAACATTGGCATCTACGCAACAATGTGGAAAATCCAACCTGGCAATTACCGCCCAATCAGTCGACTGAAAGAATCATCAACAATGCTATCAAACAGCACCTGCTCAACAATAACCCAGTTTGGGTTTTGCCAGGGTCATTCAGCTTCTGATCTCATTACAGCCTTAGTTTAAACAGGGACAAAAGAGTTAAATTCCAGAGGTGAGGTGACAGTGACAGCCATAGAACCATAGAAAATTACAACCTTTTGGCCCTTCTTGTCTGTGCTGAACCATTTTTTGCCTAGCCCCACTGACCTGCACTCGTACCATATCCCTCCACACCCCTCTTATTCATGAACCTTTCCAAGTTTTTCTTAAATGTTAAAAGTGACCCCCGCGTTTACCACTTTATCCGGCAGTTCGCTCCATACTCCCTCCGCGTGAAGAAGCCCCCCACTCCTCTAGCCTCTGAAAAAAGCCTCTTGCATTCACTATATCTCTACCATCAAAATTTTATACACCTCTGTCAAATCTTCCCTCATTCTTCTATGCTCCAGGGAATAAAGTCCTAACCCATTCAATCTCTCTCTGTAATTCAGTTTCTCAAGTCCCTGCAACATCCTTGTGAACCTTTTATACTCAATATTCTGATTTATAAAGGCCAATGTACCAAAAGCACTCTTTACGACCCTATTCACCTGTGACACCACTTCTAGGGAATTCTGTGCCTGTATTCCCAGATCCCTCTGTTCACTGCACTCTTCAGAGTCTTACCATTTACCCTGTACATTCTATTTTGGTTTGTTCTTCCAAAGTGTAATACCTCACACTTGTCTGCGTTAAATTCCATTTGCCATTTTTCATCCCATTTTTCTAGTTGGTCCAAATCCCTCTGCAAGCTTTGAAAACCTTCCTCACTGTCCACTACACCTCCAATCTTTGTATCATAACAAATTTACTGATACAGTTTACCACATTATCATCCAGATCATTGCTATAGATGACAAACAACAATGGACCCAACACCGATCCCTGCACTAGTCACAGGCGTCCACTCAGAGAAGCAATCCTCCGCTTTCTGGCTTCTTCCATTGAGCCAGTATCTAATCCAATTTACTACTTCCCCATGTATACTGAGCGACTGAACCTTCTTAACTAACCTCCCATGAGGGACCTTATCAAAGGCCTTGCTGAAATCCAGCAAGACAACATCCACTGCCTTCCTTTCATCCATTTTCCTGATAAGCTCCTCGAAAAACTCTAATAGATTGGTTAAACATGACCTACCACGCACAAAGCCATGTTAACTCTCCCTAATAAGTCCCTGTCTATATGCAAGTCAGTATGGACAAATTTTCCAGGGCTTATGACAACTTTGGACTCACCATCAACATTAAAAAGACTAAAGTCATGCACTAGCCTGTTCCTCATGCACTGCACACAGAACCCATAATGACAATCAAAGGGCAGAAACTGCAGGTAGTGGACCAGTTCACTGATCTTGGCAGCACCCTCTCCCAAGCAGTGACTATTGATACAGAAGTTAACTGCAGAATAGCAAAGGCAAGTTCTGCTTTCGGTAGACTACGCTTCACCATATGGGAATGTTGAGAAATCAGCCTAGCAACAAAACTGAAGGTATACAGTGCCATGGTACTCACTACCCTCCTGTATGCCTGTGAAACATGGACTGTGTATTGAAGGCATGCAATCATTCCACATGACTTGCCTTCGCAGAATATTACGCATTTGGTTGGCAAGACAAAGTACCAGACACTGAAGTTCTCTCCAGAGCAAATCTACCATCAGTCCACACACTGCTGATGAGAGCGCAGACCCGGTGGGCAGGTCATGTCATCCATATGTCAGACGAGCGCATAGCTCGTTTTTGGGGAACTCTCTGCTGGAAAACGCTCACATGCAGGGCAGAAATCTTTCAAAGACACACTCAAAGCCTACTTGAAGTCACTTGACATTGACACAACCACTTGGGAAACGCTGGCACAAAACCGCATTGCCTCATCCACAAAGGCTGTTAAGCTCACGAAGCAAGGTGCATTGCTGAAGCACAACTTAAGAGCGAGCTGCGCAAGTCCAGAGCCACTAGCACAACAACTACAGTGTCTGCACAAGTCTGTCCAATATGTGCCAGAACATTCCATACTCGAATTGGCCTGATCAGTCATCTTCAGACACATTGCAACCAGCCTCAAAATGACTAATGGTGTTGAGGTCCTCATCGATGACGATGGACGAACAACCAACCCTGACTATTGAAATAATTGTAGATCCTATCCCTTATCACACCTTTCAATAACTTGCCCACCACCGACGTCAAACTTACTGGCGTATAATTTCCCAGATTTCTTTTGGAACCATTTTTAAACAATGGAACAACATGAGCCACCCTCCAATCATCTGGCATCTCCCCAGTGAATAATGACATTTTAAGTATGTCTGCCAGGGCCCCTGCAAGTTCAACACTAGCCTCCGTGGGAATACTTTGTCCAGTCCTGAAAATTTATCCACTCTGATTTGCCTCAAGACAGCCAGCATCTCCTCCCCTGATCTGTAAAGATTCCATGCCCTTGGCATCAAGACCACATTTGAATTAGCCCCTTCAAGGACACCTAGCAAACTAGAATCAATGGATATAAGGGGGTAAATTCTCCACTGGTTGGAGTCATACCTGGTACATTGAAAGATGGTTGTGGTTGTGGAGGATATCTCTGCAGGAATCCCTCAAGGTAGTGTCCTAGGTCCAACAATCTTCAGCTGCTTCATCAATGACCTTCCTGCCATCGTAAGGTCAGAAGTGAGAATGTTTGCTGATGATTGCACAACGTTCAGCACCATTTGCAATTCCTCACATACTAAAGCAGTCCATGTGCAAATGCAACAAGTTCTGGACAATATCTAGGCTTACGCTGACAAGTAGCAAGTACCATTCTGCCATACAAATGCCAGGCAATGACCATCACAAATAAGAGACACTCTAACCACTGCCCCTTGACATTCAACGGTGTAACCTTCACTGAATCCCCAACTGTCAACATTCTTGGGGTTACCATTGACCAGAAACTCAACCGGACTCACCACATAAACACAGTGTCTACAAGAGCAAATCAGAGACTGGGAATATTGCGACAAGTAACTCACTTCCTGACTCCCCAAAGCCTGTCCACCATATAAAAGGCACAAGTCAGGATTGCGATGGAACACTCCCCACTTGCCTGGGTGGGTGGGTGCAGCTCCAACAACACTCAAGAAGCTCGATGCATTCCAGGACAAAGCAGCCAATTGATTGACACAACATCCACTCCCTCCACCACTGATGCTCAGTAGCAGCAGTGTGTACTAACTACAAGATCTACTGAAGCAATTCACCAAAGATCCTTAGACAGCGCCTTCCAATGACCCATGACCACTTCCATACAGAAGGACAAGAGCAACAGATACATGGGAACACCCCCACCTGCAAGTTCCCCTCCAAGCCACTCACCTTCCTGACTTGGAAATATATCATATTCCTTCGCAGTCACTGGGTCAAAATCCTGGAATTTCGTCCCTAACAACATTGTGGGTCAACCCACAGAACATGGACTGCAGTGATTCAAGAAGGCAGCTACCATCACTTACTCAAAGGCAACTAGGAGTGGGCAATAAATGCTAGCCAACCAGCAATGTCTATGTCCCACAAATGAGTAAAAGAAAAGTCTGGCACCAATTTTCAACATTCCTTTGAGTAAATCATGAATGTTATCCTTTCCATTGTGGCAGTTCTTGCCAACTCTTTTACTGGATCTGAATACAATATAGAATGGAATTTTCTATTTGTGAAATTAAGTGAGGTTATGGGCAGCACAAGTGGTACCTGTTGCAGACTGAGAGATGCTGCACAAATTGCCAATTAAACCCTGTAAAGATTCTGGTGCAAAGAAATGGAGTGCCGCAGACATTGTCATGGGAAAAGCCTCCAACTACACATAATACAGGTGCTCCCAAAATAGGTGGCCTTTGTGCCATACTCGATCTTGGGACAAACACAGCATGCCTGCACTGCCTCTCATACCAATGTACTCAGAGGATCTCTGACAATAAACCAGAGATCTGGCAAGTCACCTCGTTTGGCTCTCTCCTCCTGATCCTGCTGTTCATGCTCCAGCTCCCCTTAACTATGGCTTTCCCAAGCCATCAAACCAAAGAAAACTTAAAGTGCAGAAGGGGACCATTCAGTCCATCTTGTCCATGCCAGATTGAGGACACCCAGGTGTTCTTTCCAATTCCACCTTTCCATGCTTGGTCCGTAGCCTTAAAGCTTAAGCTTAAGCACTTAAGGTGCAGATCCAGTTATTTTTTAAAACAGTTTCAAGTCTCTAAGAATATAAGAACATAAGAAACAGGAGCAAGAGTAGACTATCCAGCCCCTCGAGCCTGCCCCGCCATTCAATAAGATCATGGGTGATCTGCAGTGGTTCAGTACCACTTTCTGCTTTCTCCCTATAACCCTAATTCCCTTGTCAATCGAAAACCTAACCACTCTAAAACATATTCAGTGAGGAAGCCTCCACCATCTCATCAGGCAGAGAATTCCAAAGATTCACCACCCTTTGCGTGAAGAAACTCCTTGCAACTCTGATCTGAACTGCCCTCCCACTCCAATCTTGAGGCTGTGCCCTCTAGTCCTGCTATCTTTGCTAAGCGGGAAGAGTCTCTCAACCTCCTATCCATCCCCTTCGTTATCTTATATGTTTCTATAAGATCCCTTCTCAGCCTTCTAAACTCTAAAGAGTACAAACCTAGTCTATTCAATCTTTCCTCATAATCCAATGCCCTCATCTCTGGTATCAGCCTAGTAAACCTTCTCTGTACTCCCTCCAAGGCCAATATATCTTTCCTCGAATGCAGTGACCAAAACTGCACATAGTACTCCAGCTGCGGCCTCACCAGTGCACTATCCAGCTGCAAAAGTACCTCCTTACTTTTATATTCTATCTCCCTCACTATAAAGGCCAACATTGCATTCGCCTTCTTAATCATCTGCTGCACCTGCATACTGTGTTTTTGCGATTCGTGCACAAGGATCCCCAGGACCCTCTGCACTGTCACATGCTGCAGCTTTTCGCTATTTAAATAGTAATCCTTCCTACCATTATTCCTACCAGAGTGGATAACCTCACATTTGCTAACAGATATGATCATCACAACTTGTGAGCCGAAGGGCCTGTTTGTGCTGTAGTGTTCTATGTTCTATATGTTCTATCCATCTGCCAGGTCCTCGCCCACTCACTCAACCCATCCCGATCCCTCTGCGGGCTTTCCACACCCTCCACGGAATTTGCTTTTCCACTCATCTTCGTGTCGTCAGCAAATTTCGTCTCCCTGCACTCAGCCCCTTTCTCCAGATCATCTATGTAAATGGTAAATAGTTGAGGCCCCAGCACCGAACCCTGCCAATCAGAATTAGCACCCATTTTACCTACCATCTGCTTCCTACGAGACAACCAATCGGACAATATAGAGGAGTTAGGCAACATTCTGGTGCAGAGGAGGTTTACCAGAATGTTGCCTGGTATGGAGGGCAGGTCTTATGAAGAGAGGCTAAGGGATTTGAGGTTGTTTTCGCTAGAAAGAAGGCGGCTAAGAGGAGACCTTATTGAAACATACAAGATGATTAGAGGGTTAGATAGGGTGGAAAGTGATAGCCTTTTTCCTAGGATGGAGAAAGCTAGCATGAGGGGACATAGCTTTAAATTAAGGGGTGGTAGTTATAGGACGGATGTCAGAGGTAGGTTCTTTACCCAGAGGATGGTAAGGGTATGGAATGTCCTGCCTGCTGAAGTTGTAGATGCGCCAAGTTTGGGGGCATTTAAGAGGTCCGTGGATAGGTTTATGGATGAAAAGGGAATGGTTTAGGTTGGAGGGTCATTGTTTTTTCTTAATTGGTCGGCGCAACATCGAGGTCCAAAGGGCCTGTTCTGCGCTGTAATGTTCTATGTTCTATTAGGAGTGGAGTCGCTGTGGGTGGAGTTGAGGAATAGAAAGGGGGTGATTACTATGCTAGAGGTGTACTATAGGCCACCCAACAGCCCGCGGGTATTTGAAGACATATGTAAAGACATTTTGGATAGGTGCAGAAAGAACAGAGTCGTTACAGTGGGAGATTTTAATCTCCCTAGGGTGGATTGGAAGGTACCCGGAGCTGGGGGTTCGGACGGGCAGGAATTTGTAAAATGTGTACTGGAAGGATCATTGGAGCAGTATGTGGCTAGCCCGACTAGAGAAGGGGCTATATTGGATTTAGTTCTGAGTAGGGCAGGGCAGGTGGTTGATGTCACATGATGTCAGGGGTAGGTTTTTCACTCAGAGGGTGGTGAGTGAATGGAACCGACTGCCGTCGGAGTTTGTTGAGGCAAACTCACTGGGGTCTTTTAAGAGACTTCTGGATGAGTATATGGAAAATAATAGGATAGGGGGTTATAGATAGGTCTGTGGATTGGTAGATGTGACCGGCGCAACCCGTGGGCATAAAGGCCTGTTTGTGCTGTATTGTTCTATGTTCTACGTTGTAGTAGGGGAACATGTGGCTAACAGTGACCACAATTCTATCTACTTTAGGATACAGATGGAAAAGGATGCTTATTGCCCTAGGGGCAGCGTGCTGAATTGGGGGAAGGCTAACTACGGTCGGATTAGGCAGGAACTTATGGAAACTGATTGGGAACGGTTGTTCGAGGGTAAGTCCACTCTAGGCATGTGAGACTCTTTCAAGGGAATACTGAAAATGTTGCAAGATAAATATGTGCCGGCCAAGAGGAAAGATGGGAAAGGTAGGATTAGAGAACCGTGGATTACTAGGGATATTGAAGACTTGGTTAGGAAGAAAAGAGAGGCTTTCGAGGGATAAGATATATGAACATTTGGAGAAGTTTGGACTGATTAGAAATAGCAGCATGGATTTGTCAAGGGCAGGTCGTGCCTTACGAGCCTAGTTGAGTTCTTAGAAAATGTGACTGAACACATTGACAAAGGAAGGGCGGTGGACGTAGTGTACATGGACTTTAGTAAGGTGTTTGATAAGGTTCCCCCATGCAAGGCTTCTGGAGAAGGTGAGAGGGCATGGGATCCAAGGGGCTTTGGCCTCGTGGATCCAGAACTGGCTTGCCGGCAGAAGGCAGAGAGTGGTTGTGGATGGGTCTTCTGCATGGAGGTCGGGAACCAGTGGGTGCCCCAGGGATCTGTTTTGGGACCCCTGCTGTTTGTCATTTTCATAAATGACCTGGATGAGGAAGTGGAGGGATGGGTTAGTAAGTTCGCCGACAATACAAAGGTCGGTGGTGTTGTGGATAGTCTGGAGGGATGTCAAAAGTTGCAGCGGGACATAGACAGGATGCAAGACTGGGCGGAGAAGTGGCGGATGGACTTCAAAGCGGCGGATGGACTTCAAAGCGGATAAATGTGTAGTGGTCCATTTTGGCAGGAATAATGGGATGAAAGATGCCGGACACGAGAAGTGGTGCATGAAGGTAGTGTTGAACCTAGCTAGGAAGGAAAAAAAAGTATATATAAGGTTCAGAGAGCTAGGGGATGTTAGGGATCTAGAGGAGTATAAAGTGTGTAGAAGGGAACTTAAAAAGGAAATTAGGAGAGCCAGAAGGGGTCATGAGAAGGCCTTGGCAGGTAAGATTAAGGAGAATCCCAAGGCCTTCTACAAATATGTGAAAAGTAAAAGGATGAGAAGAGAAGGGATAGGGCCTATAAAAGGTGAAGGGGGAAAAGTCTATGTGAATCCAGAAGGGGTATAGAGTACAAGAGCTGGCCTTTAATGTTGCAGTTGTATAAAACGTTGGTTAGACCTCATTTGGAATACTGCGTCCAGTTGTGGTCGCCTTACTACCAGAAGGACGTGGAGACTCTGGAGAGAGTGCAGAGGAGGTTTACCAGGATGCTGCCTGGTATGGAAGGTCTGAGTTACGAGGAGAGAGTAGGCAAATTGGGACTGTTTTCCTTAGAAAGACGTAGACTTAGAGGAGATCTAATAGAGGTGTACAAGATTATGAGGGGTACAGATAGAGTAAACAGGGTTAAGCTTTTTCCTAGGATGGACTCTAATAGCACAAGGGGTCATGGGCTTAGAGTGAAGGGGGTAGGTATAATTTGGATGCTAGAGGGAGTTTTTTTCACACAGAGGTTGGTGGGGGTATGGAATGCACTGCCAAGTAAAGTCGTGGAGGCAGGTACTCTGGAGTTATTTAAGAAATACTTAGATGGGCACATGAACAGAATGGGAATGGAGGGGTATAGAAAACTGATTTAAAATAGGGATCATGAGCCTTGGGAGTCCCTGGGAAGTGTGTAAATAGAAGATGATATTGATGAACTTGTTTTTATCCTAAAAGTGCTTTGGTCCACCATGTTATCTAACAAGGGGCATACACACAATGAGGGGCTGCTCTTGGATTTTTTTTGAGAGTATTCTAGTGCTTCACGTTGTTAGTGTACGCTTGACCTGGACCACTTGATGGGCAACACGACAGCTCAGTGACTGTCGCTGTGCTGTGCAGATACATGGATTTGGGCCTGTGTCTGTGGGAGTTTGCGTGTTCTCCCTGTGCTTGCGTGGGTTTTCTCCGGATGCTCCGGTTTCCTCCCACATCCCAAAGATGTGCTCTTAGGCTAACTGGCAAAACAAATTCTCCCTAAATTGTCTCAAATTTGAGTTTTAATCCATAGATCTATAAACATAGACAGGGATCATGGGTAGAGGTGGGAACATAGAGGGCGTGGGCTGGTTGGGCTGAAGGGCCTGTTTCCCGTGCTGTTTTGTTCTTTGTTCTTTGAAAGTCACTATCATATCTGCTTCCACTACCTCCCCAGGGAGCAAGTTCCAGGCACCCATCACCCTGTGTAAAAGATCTGCTTCATACATCTCCTTTAAACAAAAACCTTGCCCCTCACACCTCAAACCTGTGCCCCATAGTAATTGACTCTCCCATCCTGGGAAAAAGCTTCTGACTAGCCACTCGGTCCATGCCTCCTATAATCTTATAGATTTCTAAACATGACCCACCAGACAAAATATTCCACAATCAGGAGGGCTAAAAGCGAACATGAGATTGTTTTGGCAGATATAACAAACAAGTCCAAAGAGCTTCTTCAAATACATAAAGGGCAAAAGAGTAACAAGGGAGAGAGTAAGGGTCAACAAGATGCCCCAGCCTAGACATTCTCTCTTCCACCTTCTTCCTTCAGAAAAAAGATACAAAAGTCTGAGGTCATGTACCAACAGACTCAAGAACACCTTCTTCCCTACTGCTGTCTGACTTTTGAATGGACTTATCTTGCATTAAGTTGATCTTTCTCTGTATCCTAGCTCTGACATTGTGTACTTTCTCGTTTCTTCTCTATGAATGGTATGTTGTGTCTGTACAGCATGCAAGAAACAATACTTTATGGTATGTTAATACATGTGACAATAATAAATCAAATTAAATAGTATTAGGCATTTTAATCTCGGAAAAAGATTTCGACTGCCCACCTTATCTATGCTCTCATAATTTTACAGACTTCTATCAGGTCTCCCCTCATAGTTCATGCCCACTAATCCAGGCATAATCCTGGTAAATCTCTTCTGCACCCTCTCCAAAGCATCCATATCCTTCCTGTAATGTGGCAACCAGAACTGAACGCAATGCTCTAAGTACAGCCTAACCAAAGTTTCATAAAGCTGCAAAATGACATCCTAACTCCTGTACTCAATTCCCTAACCAATGAAGGTAGGCATGCCAAGTGCCAACTTTACCACTCTATCTACTTTCAGGGAGCTATGGACTTGCTTTAAGTGGGGGTTTAAGTAGGGTTTGTTTATTTTTTAACCTGGGCATAATGTGATGTGAGTTTTTTCAGTTTATGATGCTTTTGAATTGCTGGGGGAAAGAATGATTGACAGGTCAGCTGACAAGAGTTGCTTTACTTTCAGTTTGAAGCTGCTTGGATAGCAGACTGGAAGCAGATTTTCTCCCCTCTCTCTGGAGTGAAATTCTCCTGTCAGTGCTTTGCTAGCTAATGACTAGAGGCGAGGATTGTCTCTGTCCTCTGTAGTGGTTTACTGGCTAAAAGTTAGAGTGATGTGGAGATGTCGGTGTTGGACTGGGGTAAATACAGTAAGAAGTCTCACAACACCAGGTTAAAGTCCAACAGGTTTATTTGGTAGTAAACACCACCAGCTTTCAGGATTTGCCCCTTCGTCATGTAAATGGGAATTCTGATCACAAACAGGATATATAAAGCACACACAATTTACAGAATACTGATTAGAATGCGAGTCTTTACAGCAAACAGCAGAGTCTTTACAGTCTTAATGGTACAGACAATGTGAGTGCAGATAGCATTAAGCATAGGTTAAAGAGATGTGTATTGTTTCCAGACAGGACAGTTAGTGAGATTTTGCAAACCCAGGCAAGTCATGGGGTTCACAGGTAGTGTGACATGAACCCAAGATCCCAGTTGAGGCCGTCCTCATGTGTGCAGAACTTGGCTCTCAGTTTCTGCTCAGTGACTCAGTGTCATGAAGGTCGCCTTGGAGAACGTTTACCTGAAGATCAGAAACCGAATGCCCTGACCGCTGAAGTGTTTGCCAACAGAAAGGGAATAGTCGTGTCTGGTGATTGTCGAACGATGCTCATTCATCTGTTGTTGTGGCATGTGCATGGTCTCCCCAGTGTACCATGCTTCGGGACATCATTTCCTGCAGTGTATTAGGTAGACAACGTTGACTGGATTGGCAAGAGTATGTGCTGTATAGCTGGTGGATGGTGTTCTCATGTGAGATGATGGCATCCGTGTTGATGATCCGGCATGTTTTGCAGAGGGTGCTGTGGTAGGATTGTGTGGTGTTGTGGCCTCCTGAAGGCTGGATAGTTTGATGCGAACAATAGTCTGTTTGAGATTGTGTGGTTCTTTGAACATGTCATTGATGAAGACGAACATCTTGCCAGGGCCATCCACATACCCCCATTTCTTGCCTTCAAACAACTGCACAACTTCAAACTGTAAAGTTTCACAACACCAATTTTAAATCCAACCAATTTATTTGATAGTAAATTCGTGAGCTTTCGACACTATGGCCTTCGTCAGGCAATAGTGTCGAAAGCTCGCGAACTTACTATCAAATAAATTGGTTGGATTTAAAATTGGTGTTGTGAAACTTTACTGAGTTTACCCCAGTCCAACGCCGGCATCTCTACATCATGACTTCAAACAGACCATTGTCCGCAACAAACTACCCAACCTTCAGGAGAACAGCGACCACAACACCATACAACTGTGCCACAGATATGCCAGATAATCTTCACGGAGAACACCATTCTCCAGGTACATGGCACATACTCTGGCAACTCAGCCAATGTTGTCTACCTCATACTCTACAGGAAAGGATGTCCAGACGCACAGTATATTGGGGAGACCATGCAGATGCTACGACAACAGATGAATGAACACCACTCGACAAGCAAAAGGCAAGGCTGTTCCCTTCTTGTTGGGGAACACTTCAGCGGTCACAGGTATTCAGTCTCTGATCTTCAGGTAAACTTTTGCCGAGGCGGCCTTCACAACACATGACAGCGCAGAGTCGCTGAGCAAAAACTGATAGCCAAGTTCCACACACCTCAGGATGGCTCAATGGGGATCTTGGGTTCATGTCACATTATTGGTAACCACCATGACTTGCCTCGGCTTGCATCATCTAACTAACTGCCCTGTCTGGAGACAATACACCTCTCTTTAACCTATGCTTAATGCTTACAGAACATAGAACATTACAGCGCAGTACAGGCCCTTCGTGCCTCGATGTTGCGCCAACCAGTGGAATCAATCTAATGACCCTCTAATATTATCAATACGCCTATCCAATGACTATTTCAATGCCCTTAAAGTTGGCGAGTCCACAATTGCTGGAGGCAGGGCATTCCATGCCCTTACTACCCTCTCAGTGGAGAACCTACCTCTGACATCCGTCCTATATTTAACATAATTTAAAGCTATGTCCCTTTGTGTTAGTCATCACGATCCGAGGAAAAAAGCTCTCACTGTTCACCCTATTTAATCCTCTGATCATCTTGTATGCCTCAATTAGGTCAAGTCTTAACTTTCTTAAGTCTAACGAAAACAACCTCAAGTTCCTCAGCCTTTTCTCATAAGACCTTCTCATCATACCAGACAACATCTTGGTAAACCTCCTCTGCACTCTTTCCAAAACTTCCACATCTTTCTTATAATGCAGCGACCACAACTGTACACAATACTCCAAGTGCGGCCGCACCAGAGTTTTGTATACCTGCAACATGACCTCACAGTTCCGAAATTCAATCCCTGTACCAAGAAAAGCTAATGTATCGTACGCCTTCTTAACAACCTTATCAACCTGGGTGCCAACTTTCAGGGATCTATGCACATGTACACCAAGGTCTCTCTGCTTATCCACACTCGCAAGAGTTCTTCTATTAGCCCAATATTCAGTAATCCTGTTACTCTTTCCAAAGTGAATCACCTCAAACTTTTCCTAATTAAACTCCATTTGCCACCTCTCAGCCTAGCTCTGCAGCTTATCTATGCTCCTCTGCAAACTGTAACATTCATCCTCACCATCTAAAACTCCTCTGACTTTAGTGTCATCCACAAATTTACTAACCCATCCTCCTACAACTAATCTATCCTTCTACATGGTTAGTACGTTTGCAGATGATGTGGAGGCTTTGCAGATGACGTGGAGAGAGTACAGAAAAGATTTACCAGGATGTTGCCTGTATGGAGGGTCTTAGCTATGAGGAGAGATTGGATAAACTGTTCTCCCTGGAAAGACGGAGGATAAGGGGCGAATGAACGGAGGTGTACAACATTATGAAGTGTATAGACAGGGTGAACAGTGGGAAACAGTACAGGGCTAATGGTAGGATTCTTAATAGTGTTGATGAACAGAGGGATCTTGGTGTATATGTGCATAGATCCCTGAAAGTAGGCAGTCAAGTCGATAAGGTTGTTAAGAAGGCATCTGGAGTCTTAGCTTTTATTGGTAGGGGGATTGAATTTCGGAGCCGCAACGTCATGTTGCAACTGTACAAAACTCTAGTGCGGCGCACTTGGAGTATTGTGTGCAGTTCTGGTCCCCGCATTATAAGAAAGATGTGGAGGCATTGGAGAGGGTACAGAGGAGGTTACCAGGATGTTGCCTGGTATGGAGGGCAGGTCTTATGAAGAGAGGCTGAGTGATTTGAGGTTGTTTTCGTTAGAAAGGAGGAGGCTAAGAGGGGACCTGATCGAAACATATAAGATGATTAGAGGTTTAGATAGGGTGGACAGTGATAGCCTTTTTTCCTAGGATGGAAAAAGCTAGCACGAGGGGACACAGCTTTAAATTAAGGGGTGATAGTTATAGGACGGATATCAGAGGCAGGTTCTTTACCCAAAGGGTGGTTCGGGAGTGGAATGCCCTGCTGCAGCGGTTGTAGATGCGCCAAGTTTGGTGGCGTTTAAGAGGTTAGTTGATAAGTATATGGAAGAGAAGTGAATGGTTTAGTTTGGAGGGGCATTGCTTTTTATATTGGTCAGCGCAACATCGAAGGCCGAAGGGCCTGTTCTGTGCTGTAATGTTCTATGTTCTATGTTCAAAGGTAAGGGAATCTAAAACGAGTATAGGTTTAAGATGAGAGGTGAGAGCTACAAAAGGGTCCAGAGGGGCAATTTTTTCACACAGAGATTGGTGAGAATTTGGAACAGCTGCCAAAAGTAGTAGTAGAGGTGGGTACAATTTTGTCTTTTAAAAAGCCTTTAGGCCATTACATGGGTAAGATGGGTATAAAGGTATATGGGCCAAATGTGGGCAACTGGGATGAGCTTAGGCTTTAAAAAAAGGGAGCAACATGTCAATTTGGGCATAAGAGCCTGTTTCCATGATGTAAACATCTATGACTCTATAAGCCAATCCTCTCAATTCCAGAATCAACTTAATGAATCTTTGCCAGTGCCAGTATATCGTTTCTCAAGTCAGGAGACCAAAACTTAAGAGGGAAATCAGGAGGGCTAAAAGAAGACATGAGGTTGCTTTGGCAGACAGTGAAGAAAAATCCAAAGAGCTTCTATAGGTAATCAGGAGCAAAAGGATTGTGAGAAATAAAATTGGTCCTCTTGAAGATCAGAGTGGTAGACTGTGTATGGAACCAAAAGAGATGGGGGAGATATTAAATTGTTTTTTTGCATATATGTTCACTGAAGAAACGGGCATGGAGACTACGGGAATAGGGCAAACAGGTAGGGAGGTCACAGAACCTTTACAGATTAAAAAGGAGGTGCTGGCTGTCTTGAAGCAAATCAGAGTGGATAAATCTCCAGCACTGAACAGAGTATTCCTATGGAGCTACTGTCGAACTTGCAAGGGCCTTGGCAAACATATTTAAAATGTCAATATTTATGTGGAAGGTGCCGGATGATGGGCGAGTGGCTCATTTCGGTCCGTTGTTTAAAAAAGGTTCCAAAAGAAATCTGGGAATTTATAGCCAGTATGTTTGACATTGGTGGTTGGCAAGTTATTGGAAGGTGTGGTAAGAGATAGTATCTACAAATATTTGGATAACAGGGACTTATTAGGGAAAGTCAACATAGCTTTGCACGTGGTGTGTCATGCTTGACCAATCTATTTGGGTTTTTCGAGCAGGTCACCAGGAAAGTGGATGAATGGGAGGCAGTGGATGTTCTCTACCTGGATTTTAGCAAGGCATTTGAAAAAGTCCCTCATGGGAGGCTAGTTAGGAAGGTTCAGTCGCTCAGTATACATGGGGAGGTAGTAAATTGGATTAGACACTGGCTCAATGGAAGAACTCAGTAAGAATTTAGCAACACCACTTTTAAATCCAACCAATTTATTTGGTAGTAAAATTGCGAGCTTTCAACACTCTTTCAACACTCTTCGTCAGGCAAATGCAGTGTTCTGGTCTGCAATAGCACACATCAGCACAGACAGTCATAGATTGCTGATTAGAATGCAAATCCTTACATCTAACCTGCTATTCAAGTGTTAAAGTGGCTAACAATGTGTGTGAAGGGAATCCTGAGCATTGGTTAGAGAATTGTGTATTTTCTTCAGACAGCACAGTAAGTGAGGTTTTTTGCTAACCCAGGCAAGTTACAGGGGTTACAGATAGTGTGTCATGAAGCCAAGATCCCTATTAAGACCGTCCTCATGTGTGCAGAACTTGGCTATCAGTCTCTGCTCAGCGACTCTGCGCTGTCGTGTGTCACGAAGGCTCCCTTGAAGAACATTTACCTGCAGATCGGAGGCCGAATGCCCATGACTGCTGAAGTGTTCACCCACAGGAAGGGAACTGTTTTGCCTGGTGATTGTTGAGCGATGCTCATTCATCTGCTGTCGTAGTGTCTGCATGGTCTCCCCAATATACCATGCTTTGGGACATCCTTTCTTGCAACGTATTAGGTAGACAACGTTGGCCGAGTTGCAAGAGTATGTACCGTGCACCTGGTGAATGGTATCCTCACGTTTGTTGATGTCGTCCATGTCTATGATCCGGCATGTCTTGCAGAGGTTGCTGTGGCAGGGTTGTGTGGTATTGTGGTCACTGTTCTCCTGAAGGTTGGGTATCACCCATCATCCGAACATCACCCAAGCACAAAGCAAGGCCATCCGTGCTCTCAAGACCAACCGCAACATTGTCATCAAACCAGCAGACAAAGGAGGCGCCACCGTCATACTGAACAGAACAGACTACTGTGAAGAAGTGTACCGACAACTAAACAATGTGAAACACTACAGACAGTTACCAGCAGATCCGACCAAAGAACACACTCGTCAACTCAACACTCTGATCAAAATCTTTGATCCGGACCTTCAGAACACCCTCCGGGCTCTCATTCCACGTACTCCCTGCATTGGAGATCTCTACTGCCTCCCAAAGATACACAAGACAAACATACCCGGCTGTCCCATCGTATCGGGCAATGGGACCCTGCGTGAGAACCTCTCCGGCTATATCGAGGGCATCCTGAAACCCATTGTACAAAGAACCCCTAGCTTTTGTCTTGACACTACGGACTTCCTACAGAAACTCAGCACACATGTAGCAGTAGAACCAGGGACACTCCTTGTCACAATGGATGTCTCGGCGCACTACACAAACATCCCCCACGACGGTGGTACTGCTGCAACTGCCTCAGTACTCAATGCCAACAACTGCCAGTTTCCGGATGCAATTTTACAACTCATCCGCTTCATCTTGGACCACAATGTCTTCACCTTCAACAATCAGCTTTTCATCTGCTGTCGTAGTCTCTGCATGGTCTCCCCAATGTACCATGCCTCGGGACATCCTTTCTTGCAACGTATTAGGTAGACAACGTTGGCTGAGTTGTAAGAGTATGTACCGTGTACCTGGTGAATGGTATCCTCACGTTTGATGATGTCATCCATGTCTATGATCTGGCATGTCTTGCAGAGGTTGCTGTGGCAGGGTTGTGTGGTATTGTGGTCACTGTTCTCCTGAAGGTTTGGTAGTTTGCTGCGAACAATGATCTGTTTGAGGTTGTGCGGTTGTCTGAAAGCAAGAAGTGGGGGGGGTGGGGATGGCCCTAGCGAGATGTTCATCGTCATCAATGATATGTTGAAGACTCCGGAGAAGATGTCGTAGCTTCTCCGCTCCAGGAAGTACTGGACAACAAAGGGTACTCTGTCCACCTTGTCCTGTGTTCATCTTCTGAGGAGGTCAGTGCAGTTTATCGCTGTGGCACGTAGGAACTGTCGATCGATGAGTCGAGCGCCATATCCTGTTCTCACGAGGGCATCCTTCAGTGTCTGGAGGTGTCTGTCATTATCCTCCTCATCTGAGCAAATTCTGTGTATACGGAGGGCTTGTCCATAGGGAATGGCTTCTTTAACGTGTCTAGAGTGGAAGCTGGAGAAGTGGAGCATTGTGAGGTTGTCTGTCGGTTTGCGGTACAGTGAGGTGCTGAGGTGACTGTCCTTGATGGAGATGCGTGATTCTGGTTCTGGAGAATAGTCCATGGTGAGTCTGATGGTGGATGGAACTTATTGATATCATCATACAGTTGTTTCAATGATTGTTCACCATGAGTCCAAAGGAAAAAGATGTCATCAATGTATCTAGTATATAACCTTGGTTGAAGATCTCATGTGGTGAAGAAGTCTTGTTCGAAGACACGGAACAGCCATGGGAACCAAATTCACACCTCAGTATGCTAACATCTTCATGCACAGGTTCCAACAAGACTTATTCACCTTGATTCACCAAAGATGACATCTTTTTCCTTTGGACTCATGGTGAACAATCATTGAAACAACTGTATGATGATATCAATAAGTTCCATCCACCATCAGACTCACCATGGACTATTCTCCAGAACCAGAATCACGCATCTCCATCAAGGACAGTCACCTCAGCACCTCACTGTACCGCAAACCGACAGACAACCTCACAATGCTCCACTTCTCCAGCTTCCACTCTAGACACGTTAAAGAAGCCATTCCCTATGGACAAGCCCTCCGTATACACAGAATTTGCTCAGATGAGGAGGATAATGACAGACACCTCCAGACACTGAAGGATGCCCTCGTGAGAACAGGATATGGCGCTCGACTCATCGATCGACAGTTCCTACGTGCCACAGCGATAAACTGCACTGACCTCCTCAGAAGATGAACACAGGACAAGGTGGACAGAGTACCCTTTGTTGTCCAGTACTTCCTGGAGCGGAGAAGCTACGACATCTTCTCCGGAGTCTTCAACATATCATTGATGACGATGAACATCTCGCTAGGGCCATCCCCACCCCCCCCCACTTCTTGCTTTCAGACAACCGCACAACCTCAAACAGATCATTGTTCGCAGCAAACTACCCAACCTTCAGGAGAACAGTGACCACAATACCACACAACCCTGTCACAGCAACCTCTGCAAGACATGCCAGATCATAGACATGGATGACATCATCAAACGTGAGGATACCATTCACCAGGTACACGGTACATACTTTTACAACTCGGCCAACGTTGTCTACCTAATACGTTGCAAGAAAGGATGTCCCAAGGCATGGTACATTGGGGAGACCATGCAGACACTACGACAGCAGATGAATGAGCATCGCTCAACAATCACCAGGCAAAACAGTTCCCTTCCTGTGGGTGAACACTTCAGCAGTCATGGGCATTCGGCCTCCGACCTGCAGGTAAATGTTCTTCAAGGGGGCTTTTGTGATACACGACAGCGCAGAGTCGCTGAGCAGAGACTGATAGCCAAGCTCTGCACACATGAGGACGGTCTTAACAGGGATCTTGGCTTCATGACACACTATCTGTAACCCCGTAACTTGCCTGGGTTAGCAAAAAACCTCACTTACTGTGCTGTCTGGAGAAAATACACAATTCTCTAACCAATGCTCAGGATCCCCTTCACACACATTGTTAGCCACTTTAACACTCAAATAGCAGGTTAGATGGAAGGATTTGCATTCTAATCAGCAATCTATGACTGTCTGTGCTGATGTGTGCTATTCAAGACTAGAACACTGCATTTGCCTGACGAAGACACGACAGAGTGTTGAAAGCTCGCAATTTTACTATCAAATAAATTGGTTGGATTTAAAAATGGTGTTGCTAAATTCTTACTGAGTTCTTACTACCCCAGTCCAACGCCGGCATCTTTACATCAATGGAAGAAGCCAGAGAGTGGTTGTGGAGGATTGCTTCTCTGAGCGGAGGCCTGTGACTAGTGAAGTGCCGCAGGGCTACATTAGTGTTGGGTCCATTGTTGTTTGTTATCTATATAATGATCTGGATGATAATGTGGTAAATTGGATCAGCAAATTTGCTGATGATACAAAGACTGGAGGTGTAGTGGACAGTGAGGAAGGTTTTCAAAGCTTGCAGAGGTATTTGGACCAACTAGAAAAATGGGCTGAAAAATGGCAAATGAAATTTAATGCAGATAAGTGTGAGGTATTGCACTTTGGAAGGACAAACCAAAGTAGATTGTACAGAATAAATAGTAGGACTCTGAAGAGTGCAGTTGAACAGAGGGATCTGGGAATACAGGCACAGAATTCCCTAAAAGTGACATCATAAGTGGATAGGATCATAAAGAGTGCTTTTGGTACATTGGCCTTTATAAATTAGAGTATTGAGTATAAAATTTGGAGTTTGTGAATATTAGTATAAAATTTGGAGTTTGTGAATAGAATATTGTGTATGATTTTGATTACCTAGTTACAGGAAGATGTAAATAAGGTTGAAAAAGAGCAGAGAAGGTTCATGAGGATGTTGCGAGGACTTGAGAAGCTGAGTTACAGAGGGAGATGGAATAGGTTAGGACTTTATTCCCTGGAGTGTAGAAGAATGAAGGGAGATTTATTAGAGGTGTATAAGATTTTGATGAGTATAGATAGGGTGAATGCAAGCAGGCTTTTTCCAGTGAGGCTAGGGGAGAAAAAAAAAACAGAGGGTATGAATTAAGGGTGAAAGGAGAAAAGTTTAAAGGGAATATTGGCGGGGGGGCTTCTTCATGCAGACAGTGGTGGAAGTGTGGAATGAGCTGCCAGATAAAATGGTAAATGCGGGGTCACTTTTAACTTTTAAGAAGAACTTGGATGGTGCATGGATGATAGGCGTGTGGAGGAATATGGTCCAGGTGCAGGTGAGTGGACTAGGCAAAAATGGTTCGGTTAATGTTTCTGAGCTGTAATTTTGTTTGGTTCTATTGTTCTAAAACTGTACACAGTACTCCAGGTGTGGCCTGGTCAGCATCTTATACAGGTGCAATATAACCTCGCTGTTTTTAAATTGCATCCCTCTTGAAATGAAGAAAACAATTCCATTTCCTTTCTTATTTACCTGTTGCACCTGCAAACCAAGTTTTTGTGATTCATGCACATGGACACCCTCTGCACAGCAGGAAATTTTTACCTTTCAAATAATAGTGCATTTTGCTGTTATTCCTGCCAAAATGGATGGCTCACATTTCATTGCAGTGTTCACCTTTAACTTCATTGCAGTGTCAAATGTAAGCCTACTTGTGACACTAATAAAATAAACTAAAAATATAAATCTTTAAATCTACATACTTTGTTAATTCTTTTGTTTTTGGTTAAAACTCTTCCTGTCTGCCTTTCTATTTTTGGATAGGTTTTCCTTGTGCTCTAATTTTTGCCTTCTCTTTTCATCATCCTTTGCTATTGTTATATTTAGTTCAACTTTCTAAGCTGCCATCCATCTTTGCACATTCATAAGCTTTTTCTTTCAATCTGATATCATCTTTAACCTTTCTATTCAACTAAAAATGGTTGGTCTGCCCTTGAACTTTTCTTTTGCTGTTGGAAATTGTTTTGTGTATTCTGAAATATTCTCTTATTTAATGATTTTTGTAAATCTAGACTAGCTGCAACCTCAAAAATCTCTTCACAGATTTGTCCAAAAACTTCCCTTTTGTGTTGACTCTGCTTGATCATATTATGATTTTTGAAGTGACCTGTTTCTATGTCTATAGGCTGAAGGCCCTGCTTCCTGTGCTGTTCTTTGTATAAGAATGGATAGACCATAAACAATAAATAGATAAGAATTTCCCTCCTGTTGGTTCAAAATAAAATCTTCAGCTAACATGCAGTCTGCCCTCCCAAGTGAACTTTAACGATTTATAGTATTATTTAAGTGAGTAGAAGAATTCTCCCAGGTTAATATTTATCACATCACCATCACTGTAATTGTGATTACATTTCAAAGGAAACTTACTGGATATCAAACTTTCTAGAACATTTGAAAGGTGCAATATGAATTCACTTTTCTTTTTTCAGTAAGTACTCACCTCAATGCTGTCTGCAACAAGCACCAATTCTATATGTTTCATTTCTGAACCAAGAGACCTTTTCAGCTGGAAAATAACATTTAAATGTTTTGAAAAAGTGTTTGAATTGATAGTCACAAGCTCTTATGCTCATTCCATTAGAAGTTGCACATTTGAGTCACAAGTCCCACCTTTTCTAGTATCCTTCATGATAATGGGTGGCAGCCCTAGAGAATGTCAGCAGCAAAATATTCTGCGGACCATGGCAAATGATGGGATTTGAATTCAATAAAAAATCTGGAATTAAGTCTAATGATGGCCATGAAACTATTGTCGATTGTCGTAAAAACCCATCTGATTCATTCATGTCTCCTTTGGGGAAGGAAATTTGCCATTCTTACCCATGAAGAGAGATTGAATAGACTGGGCTTCTACTCATTAGAGTTTAGACGGTTGAATCTTACAGAGACTTACAAGATAATAAAGGGGCTAGATAGGGTAAGGGTAGAGAGATTCTTCCTGCTTAGAAAGGAAAACAGAACTAGAGGGCACAGCCTCAAAATAAGGGGGAGGGGGTGTAGTTTAGAATGGAGTTGAAGAGGAACTTTTTCACTCAAAGGGTGGTGAATCTCTGAAATTCTCTGCCCGTTGAAGTGGTGGAGGCTACTTTGTTGAATATATTTAAGTCAAGATTTCTGATTTAAGATTTCTAATAGATAAGGGAATTAAGGGTTATGGGAAGAAAGCAGGAAGGTGGAACTGATTCACTTCAGATCAGCCATGATCTTATTGAATAAGAACATAGTAGGAGCAGGAGTCTGCCATCCAGCCCCTCGAGCCTGCCCCGCCATTCAATAAGATCATGGCTGATCTGCAGTGGTTCAGTTCCATTTTCACGCTTTCTCCCCTTAACCCTTAATTCCCTTGTCAATCAAAAACCTATCCACTCTTGATTTAAATATATTCAGTGAGGAAGCCTCCACCATTTCAACAGGCAGAGAATTCCAAAAATTCACTACCATTTGCGTGAAGAAATTCCTCCTCAACTCTGATCTGAACCGCATCCCCCTCACCCCTAATCTTGAGGCTGTGCCGTCTAGTCCTGCTATCTTTGCTAAGCGGGAAGAGTCTCTCAACCTCTAACCTATCCATCCCCTTCATTATCTTATATGTCTCTATAAGATCCCCTCTAGCCTTCTAAACTCCAAAGAGTACAAACCTAGCCTATTTAGTCTCTCCTCATAATCTAATGCCCTTATCTCTGGTATCAGCCTAGTGAACCTTCTCTGCACCCCCTCCAAGGCCAATATATCCTTCCTTGAATGTGGCAACCAAAACTGTACACAGTACTCCAGCTGCAAAAGTACCTCCTTACTTTTATATTCTATCCCCCTAGCTATAAAGGCCAACGTTGCATTCGCCTTCTTGGTCACCTACAATGTCACTGCCTGACTGAATAGCTGGGCAAGCTTGAAGGACTAGACAGCCTACTCCTGCTCCTATTTCTTATGTTCTTATTCTGGCTGACATCTGACTCCAGACCCCTCAGCAATGTGACTGACACTCACCTGCCGTCTGAAATGGCTGAGCAAACCACGCAGATGTATCAATCACTACATCACAAAGAATGACCTTTGCAGTCGCTGGGTCCAAATCTTGGAATTTCCTCTCTAGCAGCATTGTGGGTCAACCTACAGCACATAATTGCAGCGATTTAGGAAGGTAGCTCACCATCACCTTCTCAAGGACAACTAAGGATGGGCAATAAATGTTGGCCAGCAGCGATGCTCTATGAATTAAAAACAAGCCCCATCAGAAACAGAAAAAAAGATGTGTAACTGCTACCGAATTTCATCCCTTAGATGGATTGTATCCCCCTCTCTTTTCACAACTAAATGTTGAGCCTTGGTAATATTAGATGCTAGATTTCAAATGGGATGCTGATTACATCCTAATCTAGCTCGCCAATGTCTCTTACAAATCCTCCAATGTTGCAAAATTACCAGGCTGCTTATTTGACATCCACTATCAATTTCCTCCAGTTAAACATTGGGAAACTGAAGCTGTTGTTTTCTCTGTTCTGAACTCTATTCCCCAGCTACCAATTCCATTAATCTGCCTGACAGCATCCTGGAAATAGCAATCTGTTTGCAGCTTTGTTGTCACATCTAATTCTGGATTGAGTTTTCAATTTTATATTCATACCTTCACTCAGATGGCACTGCCTAATTGATCTCAGTTCATCTGCCTTCCTTACCTCCAGCTTCCACAATTTCAGAGTATTGTTGGTCTCCCACAATCAACTCTCTGCAAACTTGAGGTCAACATAAGCTCTGCTACTTGAATCTTACTTTGCAGCAACTCCACTACCCCTGTGTTTGCAGGCCTATGCTGCTTTCTGATCAATCAATGCCTTGACTTTAAAATCCTCATCTTGGAGAATGCTGTTTCAAATTTCTTCATGGTCTTTCCAATCTCAATACTCTCCTATCCCATAATCCTTGGACAGTTATCTCTGGTGGGTTCCCAATTACAATTGCTCCATTATTGGTGGCTATATCTCCACTGTTTTGGCTCTAAGTTAAAAATTCTTGCCTGACACCACTTCACCTCTTTAATATGTGACTTCGTGCCATACTTTGTTTTATAATGCTTTTATAGTGTGAGCGCCTTGGTGTGTGACTTTTTTAATTCTGCAGAGGATGAGGGTGACTAACTGTGTCAGCAAAATTGCCCATTCTTAATTGCCCTTGAATTGAGTGTCTGTCTAGGAAGAATTATAGGGGAAAATTAAAAGTCAATCATTTTACTGTGGCTTTGCAGTCATATATAGGGCAGAGCAGACAAGGATGACAGATTTTCTTCCCCAAAGAACATTACTGAAGGGTTTTCTATAACAATAATTTCATGGTCATGGTTAATTTTTCTGTTGAATTCAAACTTCACCATCTGAACAAAGAACAGAACAGCACAGGAACAGGCCCTTCATCCTCCAAGCCTGTGCTGATCGTAATGCCTGAACTAAACTAAAAAATACTTTCATAGAACATAGAACATTACAGCACAGAACAGGCCCTTCGGCCTTCGATGTTGCGCTGACCAATATAAAAAGCAATGCCCCTCCAACCTAAACCATTCCCTTCTCTTCCATATACTTATCAATTAACCTCTTAAACGCCACCAAACTTGGCGCATCTACAACAGCTGCAGGCAGGGCATTCCACTCCCGAACCACCCTTTGGGTACTTTCTTCCCTTTCTCGGACTGAATTCCTCTATTCCCTCCCTATTCGTATGCCCATCCAGATACCACTTAAATGTTGCTAACATGCTTGCTTCCACACCTCTGGCAGTGTGTTCTAGATACCCACTACTCTCCGCACATCTCCGTTAACCTTTCCCTCTCTCACCTTGAACCTGTTCCCCCTTGTAATTGACACTTCCATTCTGGGAAAAGCCTCTGACTATCTATCTTGTTGATGCTTCTCATAATTTTGTATATCTCTATTAGATTTCCCCTCATCCTCTGTCTTTCTGGTGAAAATAATACTAGTTTATTCAACTTCTATGCAAATTGATGCATTTTGGAGCTTTCAATTTATGTATGAATTATACTGTAAATGGCAGAACGCTTAGGAACATTAACATACAGGGGGATCTGGGCGTGCAAGTCGACAGTTCCCTAAAAGTGGCAAGTGGTCAAGGTGATGAAAAAAGCATATAGAACATAGAACATAGAACATTACAGCGCAGAACAGGCCCTTCGGCCTTCGATGTTGCGCCGACCAATTAAGAAAAAGCAATGACCCTCCAACCTAAACCATTCCCTTTTCATCCATAAACTTATCTACTAACCTCTCAAACACCACCAAACTTGGCGCATCTACAACTGACGCAGGCAGGGCATTCCATACCCTTACCACCCTCTGGGTAAAGAACCTACCTCTGACATCCGTCCTATAACTACCACCCCTTAATTTAAAGCTATGTCCCCTCGTGCTAGCTTTCTCCATCCGAGGAAAAAGGTTATCACTGTCCACCCTATCTAAACCTCTAATCATCTTATATGTTTCGATAAGGTCCCCTCTTAGCCGCCTCCTTTCTAACGAAAACCACCTCAAATCCCTCAGCCTCTCTTCATAAGACCTGCCCTCCATACCAGGCAACATCCTGGTAAACCTCCTCTGTACCCTCTCCAATGCCTCCACAGCTTTCTTATAATGTGGGGACCAGAACTGCACACAATACTCCAAGTGCGGCCGCACTAGAGTTTTGTACAGTTGCAACATGACGTTGCGGCTCCGAAATTCAATTCCTCTACCAATAAAAGCTAAGACTCCGTATGCCTTCTTAACAACAATATGATATGTTTGCCTTCATTAGTTCAGGTCTTGAGTTCAGGAGTTGGGAAATCATATTGCACCTACATCTTAACCTTAGTTAGGCTGCATTTGGAGTATTGTGCGCAGTTGTGGTCAACATGCTACCAGAAGGATGTGGAAGCTTTGGAGGGAGTGCAGTGAAGGTTCACTAGGATGTTACCTATTCATGAGGGTGTTGGCTATGAGGACAGAACCTCAGAAACAGGTCTTTTGGCCCTTCTTCTCTGTGCCAAACCTTTTTTGCCTAGTCCCACTGACCTGCACTTGGACCATATCCCTCAGACCCCTCTCATCCACATACCTGTCCAAGTTTTTCTTAAATGTTAAAAGTAATCCCGCATTTACCATTTTATCTGGCAGCTCATTCCACACTCCCACTACTCTCTGCGTGAAGAAGCCCTCCCAATATTCCCTTTAAACTTTTCTCCTTTCACCCTTAATCCACGCCCTCTGGTCTTTTTCTCCCCTAGCCTCAGTGGAAAAAGCCTGCTTGCATTCACTCTATCTATACCCATCAAATCTTATATACCTCTATCAAATCTCCCCACATTCTTCTACGCTCCAGGGAATAAAGTCCGAACCTACTCAATCTCTCTCTATAAAAAACTCAGTTTCTCAAGTCCTGGCAACATCCTTGTGAATCTTCTCTGCACTCTTCCAACCTTATTTACATCCTTCCTGTAACTAGGTAACCAAAACTGTACGCAATACTCTAAATTTGGCCTCACCAATGCCTTATATAACCTTACCATAACACTCCAACTTTTACACTGAATACTCCGATTTATAAAGGCCAATGTACCAAAAGCATTCTTTACAACCCTATCCACCTACAACGTCACTTTTAGGGAATTCTGTACCTGTATTCGCAGATCCCGCTGTTCAACTGCATCTTCAGAGTCATAAGAGCATAAGAACATAACAAATAGAAGCAGGAGTTGGCCATCCAGCCCCTCGAGCCTGCCCCGCCATTCAATAAGATCGTGGCTGATTTGTAGTGGTTCAGTACCACTTTCCTGCTTTCTCCCCGTAACCCTTAATTCTCTTGTCAATTAAAAACCTATCCACTCTCGACTTAGAACATAGAACATAGAACATTAAACATTACAGCGCAGAACATGCTCTTCGGACCTCGATGTTGTGCTGACCAATGGAGAAAAAGCAATGACCCTCTAACCTAAACCATTCCCTTTTCATCCATAAACCTATCCACTGACCACTTAAATGCCCCCAAACTTGGCTCATCTACAACTGCAGCAGGCAGGCCATTCCATACCCTTACCACCCTCTGGGTAAAGAACCTACCTCTGACATCCCTATAAATCCTATTAGGGATAGGATTTATAGTTATTTAGAGAGAAATGAATTGATTGGGGATAGTCAGCATGGTTTCGTGAAGGGTAGGTCATGCCTTACTAACCTCATTGAGTTTTTGAGAAAGTGACCAGAGAGGTGGATGGGGGTAAGGCGGTTGATGTAGTATATATGGACCTTAGTAAGGCGTTTGATAAGGTGGCCCATGGAAGACTTCTACAGAAAATGCAGATGTGTGGAATAGAGGGTGATTTAGCTAATTGGATTAGGAATTGGCTGGCGGATAGAAGACAGAGGGTGGTGGTTGATGGGAGATATTCATCGTGGAGTTCGGTGACGAGTGGTGTGCCTCAGGGGTCTGTTTTGGGGCCCCTGCTGTTTGTAATTTTTATAAATGATCTGGATGAGGGTATTGAGGGATGGATCAGTAAATTTGCAGATGACACTAAAGTTGGTGGAGTGGTAGATAGTGAAGAGGGGTGTTATAGTTTACAGAGTGACTTGGACAAGTTGCAGAGCTGGGCCGAGAGGTGGCAAATGGAGTTTAATGTGGAAAAGTGTGAGTTGATGCACTTTGGCAGGAACAATAAATGTGTAGAGTATAGGGCTAATGGTAGGGCTCTTAATAGTGTTGAGGAACAGAAGGATCTTGGTGTATGTGTCAATAGATCCCTGAAAGTAGGCAGTCAAGTGGATAAAGTTGTTAAGAAGGCATATGGAGTCTTAGCTTTTATTGGTAGGGGGATTGATTTAGGAGCCTCACATCATGTTGCAACTGTACAAAACTCTAGTGCGGCCGCACTTGGAGTATTGTGTGCAGTTCTGGTCCCCACATTATAAGAAAGATGTGGAGGCATTGGAGAGGGTACAGAGGAGGTTCACCAGGATGTTGCCTGGTATGGAGGGCAGGTCCTATGAGAGAGGTTGAAGGATTTGAGGTTGTTTTCGTTAGAAAGGAGGCGGCTAAGAGGGATCTTATTGAAGCATATAAGATGATTAGAGGTTTAGATGGGGACAGTGATAGCCTTTTTCCTAGGATGGAGAAAGCTAGCACGAGGGACACAGCTTTAAATTAAGGGGTATGAGTTATAGGACGGATATCAGAGGTAGGTTCTTTACTCAAAGAGTGATTAGGGAGTGGAATGCCCTGCCTGCAGCTGTTGTAGATGCGCCAAGTTTGGTGGCGTTTAAGAGGTTAATTGATAAGTATATGGAAGAGAAGGGAATGGTTTAGTTTGGAGGGGCATTGCTTTTTATTTTGGTCGGCACAACATCGAAGGCCGAAAGGCCTGTTCTGTGCTGTAATGTTCTACGTTCTATGTTCTATGTTCTATCTGTCCGATTATCCGTCCTTATCCGTTAGTTGATAAGTATATGGAGGAGAAGGGAATGGTTTAGTTTGGAGGGGCATTGCTTTTTATATTGGTCGGCGCAACATCGAAGGCCGAAGGGCCTGTTCTGTGCTGTAATGTTCTATGTTCTATGTTCTATAACTACCACCCCTTAATTTAAAGTTATGTCCCCTCGTGCTAGCTTCCTCCATCCGAGGAAAAAGGCTATCACTGTCCACTCAATCTAAACCACTGATCATCTTGTATGTTTCAACAAGGTCTCCTCTTAGTCGCCTTCTTTCTAATGAAAACAACCTCAAATCCCTCAGCCTCTCCTCACTTGAACATATCCAGCAAGGAAGCCTCCACTACCTCATCAGGCAGAGAATTCCAAAGATTCATCACCTTCTGTGTGAAGAAACCCCTCTGCAACTCCGATATAAATGATCTGGATGAGGTATAGAAAGATGCGGATTTGCGGATGACACCAAAGTCGGAGGAGTGGTAGATAGTGAAGAGGGGTGTTATAGTTTGCAGAGAGACTTGGACAAGTTGCAGAGCTGGGCCGAGAGGTGGCAAATGGAGTTTAATGCGGAAAAGTGTGAGGTAATTCACTTTGGCAGGAATAACAAATGTATAGAGTATAGGGCTAATGGTAGGACTCTTAATAGTGTTAACGAACAGAGGGATCTAGGTGTATATGTGCACAGATAGATCCCTGAAAGTTGGCAATCAAGTCGATAAGGTTGTTAAGAAGGCATACTTGGCCTTTATTAGTAGAGGGATTGAATTTCGGAGTTGCAACGTCATGTTGCAACTGTACAAAACTCTGGTGCAGCCGCACTTGGAGTATTGTGTACAGTTCTGGTCCCCACATTATAAGAAAGATGTGGAGACATTGGAGAGGGTACAGAGGAGGTTTACCAGGATGTTGCCTGGTATGGAGGGAAGGTCTTATGAGGAGAGGCTGAGGGATTTGAGGTTGTTTTCATCAGAAAGAAGGCGGCTAAGAGGAGACCTTATTGAGACACATAAGACGATCAGAGGTTTAGATAGAGTGGACAGTGATAGCCTTTTTCCTCGGATGGAGAAAGCTAGCACGAGGGGACATAGCTTTAAATTAAGGGGTGGTAGTTATAGGACGGATGTCAGAGATAGGTTCTTTACCCAGAGGATGGTAAGGGTATGGAATGTCCTGCCTGCTGCAGTTGTGGATGCGCCAAGTTTGGGGGTGTTTAAGTGGTCAGTGGATAGGTTTATGGATGAAGAGGGAATGATTTAGGTTAGAGGGTCATTGCTTTTTCTTAATTGGTCGGCGCAACATCAAGGGCCAAAGGGCCTGTTCTGCACTGTAATGTTCTATGTTGTATGAACTGCTCCCTCCTAATCTTGACGCTGAGGCTGTGCCATCTAGTCCTGCTACCTTTGCTAAGCGGGAAGAGTCTCTCAACCTCTACTCTATCCATCCCCTTCATTATCTTATAGAACATAGAACATAGAACATTACAGCACAGAACAGGCCCTTCGGCCTTCAATGTTGCGCCGACCAATGTAAAAAGCAATGCCCCTCCAAACTAAACCATTCCCTTCTCTTCCATATACTTATCAACTAACCTCTTAAACGCCACCAAACTTGGCGCATCTACAACTGCTGAAGGCAGGGCATTCCACTCCCGAACCACCCTTTGGGTGGTTCTATAAGATCCCTACTCAGCCTTCTAAACTCCAAAGAGTACAAACTGAGCCTATTCAGTCTCTCCTCTTAATCCAACGCCCTCATCTCTGGTATCAGCCTAGTAAACCTTCTCTGCACCCCCTCTAAGGCCAATATATCCTACCTCGCATGCGGCGACCAAAACTGCACACAGTACTCCAGCTGCAGCCTCACTAGCACCCTATACAGCTGCAACAGAACCTCCCTACTTTTATATTCTATCCCTCTCGCTATAAAGGCCAACATTGCATTCGCCTTCTTAATCACTGCTGCACTTGCATACTGTGTTTTTGCGATTCGTGCACAAGGATCCCCAGGTCCTTCTGCACCATCGCATGCTGCAGCTTTTCTCCATTTAAATAGTAATCCTTCCTACCAGTATTCTTACCAAAGTGGATAACCTCACACTTGCTAACATTATACTCCATCTGCCAGGTCCTCGCCCACTCACTCAACCTATCCAGATCTCTCTGCAGGCTTTCCACACCCTCCATGCAATTTGCTTTTCCACTCATCTTCGTGTCATCAGAAAATTTCATCACCCTGCACTCAGCCTCTTCCTCCAGATCATCTATGTAAATGGTAAATAGTTGAGGTCCCAGCACCGAACCTTGGAGCACTCAACTAGTCACCAACTGCCAATCAGAATAGCACCCATGAATACCTATCCTCTACTTTCTATTAGACAACCAATCCTCTATCCAGTCCAACACCCGACCCCTGACTCCCTGCACCTTAACCTTCTGTAGCAATCTTTTGTGAGGCACCTTATCGAACGTTTTCTGGAAATCCAAAAACACCACATCCACCGGTCCCCCTCTATCTACCGCACTAGTCACTTCCTTATAGAACTCCAATAAATTTGTCAAGCACGACTTCCCCTTAATGAATCCGTGCTGCGTCTGCCTGATCAAACCGTCCATATCCAGGTGCCTTGTTATTTCCGCTTTGACAACAGATTCAAGCATTTTTCCTACTACAGATGTTAAACTAACTGACCTATAATTTCCTGCCTTCTGTCTGCTACCCTTTTTGAACAGGCTACCATTTACTCAGTACGTTCTACTTTGGTTTGTCCTTTCAAAGTACAACACCTCACACTTGTCTATGTTAGAACATAGAACATAGGACAGTACAGCACAAACAGGCCCTTCGGCCCACGAGTTGCACCGATCACATCAACCAATCCACAGACCTATCTATAACCCCCTATCCTATTCTTTTCCATACACTCATCCAGAAGTCTTTTAAAAGACCCCAGTGAGTTTGCCTCAACAACCTCTGACGGCAGTCGGTTCCATTCACTCACCACCCTCTGAGTGAAAAACCTACCCCTGACATCTCCTTTGTATTTGCTTCCCTGCACCTTAAATCTGTGTAAAATTGCCCCTTAATTTCCTGAGATGTGTAGGTTAGAGGGATTAATGGGTAAAATATGTAGGGATATGGAGGTATGGCCTGGGTGGGATTGCGGTCAGTGCAGACTCGATGGACCGTAGTGCCTCTTTCTGCACTGTAGGGTTTTATTATTCGATTCCAATACCTCCTCCTTTTTAATCTCAACATGACTCAAACTATCTACACATCCTTGCACAGACTCATCATCCACAAGTCCTTCCCTTTGGTGAATACTGACAAAGTATTTATTCAATACCTCGCCCATTTCCTCTGGCATAGATTCCCTCTCCTGTCGTTAAGTGGGCCAACCTTCTCTTTGGCTATCTTCTTGCTCTTTATATATGTATAAAAAGACTTGGGATTTTCTTTAATCCTGCTGGCCAACATTTTTCCTAGACCCCTTTTAGCCCTCCTTACTCCTTGCTTAAGTTTTTTTCTACTTTCCTTGTATTCCACACTTGCTTGGTGTGTTCCCAGCCTCTTAGCTTTGACAAATGCTTCCTTTTTCCCTTTGACTAGGCTTACACTTTGGCAGGAATAATAAATGTGTAGAGTATAGGGCTAATGGTAGGACTCTTAATAGTGTTGAAGAACAGAGGGATCTTGGTGTATATGTGCATAGATCCCTGAAAGTTGGCAATCAAGTCGATAATGTTGTTAAGAAGGCATACGGAGTCTTAGCTTTTATTGGTAGGGGGATTGAATTTCGGAGCCGCAACGTCATGTTGCAACTGTACAAAACTCTAGTGCGGCCGCACTTGGAGTATTGTGTGCAGTTCTGGTCCCCACATTATAAGAAAGATGTGGAGTCATTGGAGAGGGTACAGAGGAGGTTTACCAGGATGTTGCCTGGTATGGAGGGCAGGTCCTATGAGGAGAGGCTGAGGGATTTGAGGTTGTTTTCGTTAGAAAGAAGGAGGCTAAGAGGAGACCTTATTGAAACATATAAGATGATTACAGGTTTAGATAGGGTGGACAATCTAATAGTCTTTTTCCTAGGATGGAGAAAGCTAGCACGAGGGGACGCAGCTTTAAATTAAGGGGTGGTAGTTATAGGATGGATGTCAGAGGTAGGTTCTTTACCCAGAGGGTGGTAAGGGTATGGAATGCCCTGCCTGCTGCAGTTATAGATGCGCCAAGTTTGGCGGCGTTTAAGAGGTTAGTAGATAAGTTTATGGAATGAAAAGGGAATGGTTTAGGTTAGAGGGTCATTGCTTTTTCCTAATTGGTCGGCGCAACATCGAAGGCCGAAGGGCCTGTTCTGCGCTTTAATGTTCTATGTTCTATGTACAATATCTCTCGTTATCCAAGATTTCCAAAACTTCCACATTTATGCTTCCTCCTTCCAGGTCCTGAATTCCTATCAACTTAGACTTTTCCCTCAAATATCTGCCCTCAAGCTATATTCTTCAGTTCCTACCCAAAATTGTTGCAATTAGCCTTCCCCCAATTTAGCACCTTAACTTGAGGGCTACACTTATTTTTATCTATCATCTTGTAAACCTCTATTAAGTCACCTCTCATCCTCCTCCGCTCTAAAGAGAAAAACACCAGCTCCCTCAACCTTTCCTCATAAGACTTACCACCCAAAACAGGCAGCATCCTGCTAAATCTCCTCTGCACTCTCTCCAATGCTTCCACACCCTTCTTATAGTGAGGTGACCAGAACTGAACACAATATCCCAAATATGGTATTACCAAAATCCGGTATGGTTGCAGCAGAACCCCATGACTCTTAAACTCAAACCCCCGTTAATAAACGCTAACACACAATAAGCCTTCTTCAGGATTCCATCCTCTTGAGTGGCAACCTTCAGAGATCTGAGGATATGAATCCTAAAATCTCTCTCTTCCTTCACATTCCTCAGAACCCTGCTGTTGACCCTGTAATCCACATTCAAGTTTGTCCTACCAAAATGAATCACCTCACACTTATCAGGGTTAAACTCCATCTGCCACTTTTTGGCCCAGCTCTACATCTTGTCAATGTCTCTTTGCAACTTACAACAGCCCTCCACCTCATCCACTACTCCGCCAATCTTGGTGTTGTCAGCAAATTTACTAACCCACCCTTCAGCCCCTCTTCCAAGTCACTGATAAAAATCACAAATAGCAGACGAGCCAGCACTGATCCTTGCTTAACGCTATCTCCACTCACACTGTCTGCAGCTTTAAGACTTGAAGAGCAGATTAGCTGTAAAGATTCACATTCTAATCAATATTCTGTAAGCTGTGTGTGCCTTCATATGCCCTGATTGTGATCAGAACTTTTCACTCACCTGACGAAGGAACAGCGTTCTGAAAGCTAGTAGCGTTTACTACCAAATAAACCAGTTAGACTTTAACCTGGTGTTGTGAGACATCTTACTGTGTTTACCCAAGTCCAACACTGGCATCTCCATATCATGACAATTCCCATGAACAGTTTAGGTTAGAAGATCATTAGATTGGTTCCATTGGTCGGCGCAACATCGATGGCCGAAGGGTCTTACTGTGTTGTAATGTTCTATGTTCTATGTTCAATCAGTCTGCTCTCGATTATCAGTAAAGTGATGATCATCGACAACACTATCAAACAGCACCTGCTCAGCAATAACTTACTCAGTGACGCCCAGTTTGGGTTATGTCAGGGTCATTCAGATCCTGACCTCATTACAGCCTTGGTTCAAACATGGACAAAAGAGCTGAATTCCAGAGGGAAGTGAGAAGTCACCTACAAGTTCCCCTCCAAGTCACTCACCAAATATATTATGTTCCTTCATTGTCACTGCGTCAAAATTCTGGAATTCCCTCCCTAATGGCATTGTGGGTGAATCTACAGAACATGGATTGCAGTGATTTAAGATGACAGCTCACCAACACCTTCTCTAGGGATGGGCAATAAATACTGGCCAGCCAGCAACACACATGTCCCGCAAATGAGTTTAAAAAAAGTTATTGTTCGTATGTTGCATTTTTCTTTGCATATATTCATTGAATATAAGATGAATGTACCATACTGTCAAATAACAGAATTCTATACTAATATTTACTAATGACCTCCACTGATCTTTCAACCTGTCAAAAGAACGCACCAATCTATCTGAGTTAAACACAAAGCACAATGCTTACCCGCTTTGTGTGTTGAGTATATCCAGGTATGATGTGTCTGCCTCTGCATTTAATTTCTTTTGATTTGAGGAATTCAGGTTTATACATCAAGTGATATCCTTGTCCATCTTTCTCAAGATGCTCAATAACATAACTCTGGTTAGTGAGAATAATCAGAGCACTGACAGCAACAAAACAGAAAGAGTGAAGATTAGATAGGTTTTAAGTGGTTACAAAAATGTCTCCGAAAATGTCTCTTCTAACAAATGTGTAGAGTTTAGGGCTAATGGTAGGACTCCTAATAGTGTTGATGAACAGAGGGACCTTGGTGTATACGTGCATAGATCCCTGAAAGTTGGCAATCAGGTCGATAAAGTTGTTAAGAAGGCATATGGAGTCTTAGCTTTTATTGGTAGGGGGATTGAATTTCGGAGCTGCAACGTCATGTTGCAACTGTACAAAACTCTAGTGCGGCCGCACTTGGAATATTATGTGCAGTTCTGGTCCCCACATTATAAGAAAGATGTGGAGGCATTGGAGAGGGTGCAAGGAGGTTTACCAGGATGTTGCCTGGTATGGAAGGCAGGTCTTATGAGGGAGGCTGAGGGATTTGAGGTTGTTTTCGTTAGAACCATTAGGACTCATTCAGGGATAGTTGGGACCTCTACAAGAGAGATGGTCTACACCTGAACCAGAGGGGAACCAACATCTTGGGGGGAAAATTTGCAAAGGCTATGCAGGGGGCTTTAAACTGATTCAGAGGGGGGGCGGGATCCTGAGTAGTTGGGGTGCTAAGAGGGATGAGAATAGGGGAGTCATAGAGGAGAACTGTAAAACACAGCAGCGTACGGGTGGAGTAGGGCACGGTTTGAAATGCATATACTTAAATGCAAGAAGCATTCGCAATAAGGTGGAGGAACTTGCAGCTTGGACCAGTATCATGAACTTCAATGTTGTGGCCACTTCAGAGACTTGGGTAGAGCAGGGACAGGAATGGATGTTGCAGGTTCCAGGGTTCAAATGCTTCAGTCGGAGTAGAGAAGGAGGTAGAAGAGGGGGAGGAGTGGCATTATTAGTCAAAGACTGTATCACAGTGACAGAAAAGAAGTTTGATGAGGACTTGTCTGTTGAGGTAGTATGGGCTGGGATTAGAAACAGGAGAGGAGAGGTCACCCTGTTGGGAGTCTTTTAAAGACCTCCTAAAAGTTCTAGAGAGGTTGAGGAAAGGATTGCAAAGTCAATCCTGGACAGGAGTGAAAGTAATAGGGTAATTGTTATGGGGGACTTTAACTTTACTAATATTGATTGGAATAGCTATAGCTCTAGCTCGTTAGAGGGATCAGTTTTTGTACAAAGTGTGCAGGAAGGTTTTTTGACTCAGTATGTAGATAGGCCAATTAGAGGTGAGGCTACATTGGATTTGGTGCTGGGCAATGAGCCAGACTAGGTGTTAGGCTTGGAAGTTGGTGAACATTTTGGTGATACTGACCACAATTCGGTTACGTTCACCTTAGTGATGGATAGGGATAGGCATGAAGCTGGGGGCAGTAGTTATAGCTGGGGTAAGGGTAATTATGAGGCCATCAGGAGAGAATTAGGGTGCATAGATTGGACTAGGAAACTACAGGGAATGGGAACATCTGGAATGTGGAGCTTATTCAAGGAGCAGCTGCTGCGAGTCCTTGATAAGTATGTCCCTGTCAGGCAAGGAGGAAATGGTCGAGTAAGGGAACCTTGGTGTACAAAAAAAGTTAATTCCCTGGTTAGAAGGAAAAAAGAGGCTTATGTCAGGATGAGGCTTGAAGGCTCGGTTAGTGCAATGGAAAGCTATACATTAGCCAGGAGGGAGCTAAAGAGTGAGTTGAGGATAGCTAAGAGGGGACACGAGAAGATTTTGGCTGACAGGATTAAGGAGAATCCTAAAGCTTTCTTTAGATATGTTAAGAGTAGAAGATTGGTTAGGGCAAGATTAGGGTCAGTCATAGACAGCAGTGGGAAGTTGTGCATGGAGCCTGAAGAGATTTGTTTTCGTTAGAAAGGAGGCGGCTAAGAGGGGACCTAATCGAAACATATAAGATGATTAGAGGTATCGATATGGTGGATAGTGATAGCCTTTTTCCTAGGATGCAAAAAGCTAGCACGAGGGGGCACAGCTTTAAATTAAGGGGTGATAGTTATAGGACGGATATCAGAGGTAGGTTCTTTACCCAAAGGGTGGTTCGGGAGTGGAATGCCCTGCCTGCGGCAGTTGTAGATGCGCCAAGTTTGGTGGCGTTTCAGAGGTTAGTTGATAAGTATATGGAAGAGAAGGGAATGGTTTAGTTTGGAGGGGCATTGCTTTTTATATTGGTCGGCGCAACATCGAAGGCCGAAGGGCCTGTTCTGTGCTGTAATGTTCTAGATTGGAGAGGCACTGAACAAATATTTCTCTTCGGTATTCACGCAGGGAGATGGAAATGTAGTTGTGGAGAACACTGAGGTACAGGGGTGCAAAGTGGAAAGTATTGAAGTGGATAGCGAGGATGTGCTAGATATTCTTGAGGGTTTGAAGTTAGATAAGTCCCCTGAGCCGGACGGGATTTACCCTAGGATTCTCTGGGAGGCAAGAGAGGCGATTGCAGAGCTTCTGGCTCTGATCTTCAGGTCGTCGTTGGTTATGGGTATAGTTCCGGAAGACTGGAGGATAGCAAATGTGGTCCCATTGTTCAAGAAGGGGAAGAGAGACTTTCACAGGGAATTATAGGCCAGTGAGTCTTACTTCTGTTGTGGGCAAAGTATTGGAGAAAATTATTAGGGATAGGATTTATAGTTATTTAGAGAGAAATGAATTGATTGCGGATAGTCAGCATGGTTTCGTGAAGGGTAGGTCATGCCTTACTAACCTCATTGAGTTTTTTGAGAAAGTGACCAGAGAGGTGGATGGGGGTAAGGCGGTTGATGTAGTATATATGGACTTTAGTAAGGCTTTTGATAAGGTGGCCCATGGAAGACTTCTACAGAAAATGCAGATGTGTGGCATAGAGGGTGATTTAGCTAATTGGATTAGAAATTGGCTGGCAGATAGAAGACAGAGGGTGGTGGTTGATGGGAGATTTTCATCGTGGAGTTCGGTGCCGAGTGGTGTGCCTCAGGGGTCTGTTTTGGGGCCCCTGCTGTTTGTAATTTTTATAAATGATCTGGATGAGGGTATTGAGGGATGGATCAGTAAATTGGCAGATGATACTAAAGTTGGTGGTGTGGTAGATAGTGAAGAGGGGTGTTTTAGTTTACAGAGTGACTTGGACAAGTTGCAGAGCTGGGCCGAGAGGTGGCGAATGGAGTTTAATGTGGAAAAGTGTGAGGTAATGCACTTTGGCAGGAACAATAAATGTGTAGAGTATAGGGCTAATGGTAGGGCTCTTAATAGTGTTGAGGAACAGAAAGGATCTTGGTGTATGTGTCAATAGATCCCTGAAAGTAGGCAGTCAAGTGGATAAAGTTGTTAAGAAGGCTTATGGAGTCTTAGCTTTTATTGGTAGGGGGATTGAATTTAGGAGCCACAGCATCATGTTGCAGCTGTACAAAACTCTAGTGCGGCCACACTTGGAGTATTGTGTGCAGTTCTGGTCGCCACATTATAAGAAAGATGTGGAGGCATTGGAGAGGGTACAGAGGAGGTTTACTAGTATGTTGCCTGGTATGGAGGGCAGGTCCTATGAAGAGAGGTTGAAGGATTTGAGGTTGTTTTCGTTAGAAAGGAGGCGGCTAAGGGGGGATCTTATTGAAACATATAAGATAATTAGAGGTTTGGATAGGGTGGACAGTGATAGCCTTTTTCCTATGATGGAAAAAGCTAGCACGAGGGGACACAACTTTAAATTAAGGGGTATGAGTTATAGGACGGATATCAGAGGTAGGTTCTTTACTCAAAGAGTGATTAGGGAGTGTAATGCCCTGCCTGCAGCTGTTGTAGATGCGCCAAGTTTGGTGGCGTTTAAGAGGTTAGTTGATAAGTATATGGATGAGAAGGGAATGGTTTAGTTAGGAGGGGCATTGCTTTTTATTTTGGTCGGCACAACATCGAAGGCCGAAGGGCCTGTTCTGTGCTGTATTGTTCTATGTTCTATGTTCTCCAAAGTTCTAGGCTCAGGTTTGTTCCAGAAGCTCTAGCTTCACAATGAAACAGAATTCACCTGTGTCCCTTCTGAAACCAATAGCGACTCAGAAGGAAGTGATATAATTGTGGAGGATGCTGTGCCCAGTGAAATGATTAAAACCACTTGAAATAGGCCAAACCTGGGATAGCAGGAATCAAGGACAAGGAATTGTCTTCAACTCCTATTGGTCCTTAGAGTAACTTGTGAATATAACATAGGTTATAGGTGATAGATCAGCAATATTAATCTGTTCAAATTATGTTCAAGAATTCAAATAATTTTTGTTTGATAAGCTCAAGCTCACCTGAGTCCTGAACATATACTTGCAGCAACTTGCGATCCAGGAAATCCTCGCACAGTCCCTTCATAGAAACAGTAATTCTAAATAAAGAACATACAAGGGGAATTTTAATACCCCCCATCCCTTCGAAGCAGGGAGAAACTTCTCTGTTGGCTGGAATCATACTGTACACAGTAAATCATACACTAAATACTGTAAAAGCACTCTGGAATGGTTCTCGCAGATTGGAAAGTAGCAAATGTGATGCCACTATTTAAAAAAGGAGGTAGACAAAAGGCAGGTAACTATAGGCCAGTTAGCTTAAATTCTCTAGTAGGAAACTGCTTGAATCTATCGTCAAAGAAGAAATAGACATTTGACTAATTTGGTGGATCGGAGTGGGCACGGGGTCAGTTTATAGAACATAGAACACTACAGCACAAACAGGCCCTTCGGCCCACAAGTTGTGCCGAACACATCAAAACCTACCCAGCCATAGACCTATCTATAACCCCCAATCCCATTGCATCCCATATACTCATCCAGAAGTCTTTTAAAAGACCCCAGCAAGTTCGCCTCGACCACCACCGACGGCAGCCGATTCCATTCACTCAACACCCTCTGAGTGAAAAACTTTCTCCTAGCATCCCCTCTGTACTTGCTTCCCTGCACCTTAAATCTGTGCCCTCTCGTCGCGACCATTTCAGCCCTGGGAAATATTCTCTGAGAGTCCACCCTATCTATTCCTCTCAACATCTTGTAAACCTCTATCAGGTCGCCTCTCAACCTTCGTCTCTCCCGGGAGAACAGTCCCAGCTCCCTCAACCTGTCTTCATAAGGCATGCCTCCCAATCCATGCAACATCCTTGTAAATCTCCTCTGCACCCTTTCAATAGCTTCCACGTCCTTCCTATAGTGAGGCGACCAGAACTGCGCACAGTACTCCAAATGTGGTCTGACAAGGGTCCTATAAAGCTGCAGCATTACCTCCTGACTCCGGAACTCAATCCCTCGATGAATGAAGGCCAGTACACCGTAAGCTTTCTTAACCACATCCTCCACCTGGGAGGCTGATTTGAGAGTCTTATGGACCCGGACCCCAAGATCCCTCTGCTCTTCCACACAGCTAAGACTCCTACCTTTTGATAGTGTACTCATTCATCCCGTTGGATCTGCCAAAATGGACCACAACACATTTATCCGCGTTGAAGTCCATCTGCCACTTCTCCGCCCAGTCTTGCATCTGTCGATGTCATGCTGCAACTTCTGACATCCCTCCAGACCATCCACAACACCACCGACCTTCGTGTCATCGGCGAACTTACTCACCCATCCCTCCACTTCCTCATCCAGGTCATTTATGAAAATGACAACAGCAAGGGTCCTAGAACAGATCCCTGGGGCACTCCACTGGTGACCGACCTCCATGCAGAAAAAGAGCCATCCACAACCACCCGCTGCCTTCTGCAGGCAAGCCAGTTCTGGATCCACAAGGCCAAAGCCCCTTGGATCCCATGGCCTCTCACCTTCTCAAGAAGTCTTGCATGTGGGACCTTGTCAAATGCCTTGCTGAAGTCTATGTACACCACATCCACTGCTCTTCCTTCGTCAATGTGCTCAGTCACATTTTTGAAGAACTCAATTAAGCTCGTAAGGCACAATCTGCCTTTTACAAAACCATGCTGACTATTTCTAATCAACCTAAGCTTCTCCAAATGCTCGTAAATCTTGTCCCTCAGAAGCCTCTCCATCAGCTTACCAACCACTGAGGTCAGACTCACCGGTCGGTAATTTCCAGAACTATCCCTGTTCCCTTTCTTGAAAATAGGGACCACATCCGCAATCCTCCCATCCTCCGGAACCTCTCCCGTCTCCATCGACGATGCAAAGATCATCGCCAGGGGCTCTGCAATGACATCCCTCACCTCCCACAATAACCTGGGGTACTTCCCATCTGGTCCCGGAGACTTGTCTATCTTGATAGCATTTAAAAGTTCTAACACATCCGCTTCCTTAATATCTACATTCTCAATCTTTTCAGTCTGCCGCAAACTTGTAGTGCATCCTCCCAGATCACTTTCCACCGTGAATACTGAGGCAAAGTACTCATTAAGCACCTCTGCCATTTCTTCCGGTTCCATACAGACTTTTCCCCCTTCACATTTTATAGGTCCTATCCCTTCTCTTCTCATCCTTTTACTTTTCACATATTTGTAGAAGGCCTTGGGATTCTCCTTAATCTTACCCACCAAGGCCTTCTCATGACCCCTTCTGGCTCTCCTAATTTCCTTTTTAAGCTCTCTTCTATAAGCCTTATACTTCTCTAGATCCCCAACATCTCCTAGCTCTTTGAACCTTTTATACACCATTCTTTTCTTCCTGACTATGTTCACCACAGCCTTCGTGCACCACGGTTCCCGGGTCCTACCAAAACCTCCTTGTCTCACCGGAACGTTGTCATGCAAAGCTCCAGACAAGCATTCCTTGAATATCTGCCACCTTCCTTCTGTGCTTTTCCCCAAGAACACCTCCTTCAGTTTATTCGCCCCAACATCTGCCTGATGTCTTCATATTTCCCCTTATTCCAGACAAACACCTTCCTAGCCTGCCTGATCTATCCTTTTCCAATGCAAGGGTGAAGGAGATAGAATTATGATCTCCATCCCCAAGATGCTCTCCTACCGAGAGATCCATCACCTGTCCTGGTTCATTAGCTAGTACCAGGCCCAGTGCAGCCTCTCCTCTCATAGGCTTGTCCACGTGCTGTGTCAGGAAACCCTCCTGAATACACCTAACAAACTCCTCCCCATCCAAACCCCTTACCCTTGGGATATTCCAGTCGATGTTTGGGAAATTGAAGTCTCCCATCACAACAACTCTGCTATTTCTACATCTCTCCAGTATCTGTTTCCCTATCTGCACCTCAACTTCCCTGTCACTACTGGGCGGCGTATAGAATACACCCAGCAACGTCACCGACCCTTTGCTATTCCTAACTTCCACCCACAGAGACTCCGTAGACATTCCCTCCTCGGTATCCACCTTCTCTGCAGCTATGACACTGTCCCTGATCAACAGTGCCACTCCACCACCTCTTTTGCCTCCCTCCCTGTCCTTCCTGAAGGATCTGAATCCCGGGACCTGTAGTACCCAGTCCTGTCCCTGACACATCCAAGTCTCTGTAATGGCCACCACATCACAATCCCAAGCAGCAATCCACGCCCTAAGTTCATCCACCTTATTTACTACACTCCTGGCATTAACATAGACACAGCTCAGTCCCTCAGACTGGACATTTCCCTTCTCCCCCACTCGTCTAACCTGCCTCTCATCCTGCCTAGAGTCCTTCCCTACCTGGGAGCTAACTTCCTTGCTCCCATTCTCCACATCACTATTCCCTCCCCCTAACCTTTCTAGTTTAAAGTCCCCCCAGTAGCCCTAGCCAGTCTTCCCGCCAAGATATTAGTCCCCTGGGATTCAGGTGCCACCCGTCTTTGCTGTACAGGTCACACCTGCCCCTAAAGAGGTCCCAATGATCCAGGAACCGGAATCCCTGCCCCTGCTCCAGTCCCTCAGCCATGAATTCAACCTCCACCTCATACTATTCCTGCTCTCACTCTCCCGAGGCGCAGGCAGCAATCCTGAGATTACTACCTTTGCTTTCCTCTCTCTCAGCTGCCTACCCAGTTCCCTATAATCCCTTTTCATGTCCACTTCCCTCTTCCTGCCTATGTCAGTAGTACCTATATGTACTACAACTTCCAGTTCCTCACCCTCCCCTTTCAGGATGTCTGGGACGCGTCTAGAGACATCCCGAATCCCAGCTCCAGAGAGACATACCACCATCCGCGACTCCCGTCTGCGTCCACAAAAACGCCTGTCCGCCCCCCTCACTAGGGAGTCCCCTATAAGCACTGCCTTTTTGCTCTGTTTTTTAGGTTTTTGTTTAGCTCCAGGGAGCTGGCCATCGCTGCCTCCCTTGGATGAGCTGTCCCCCACAGTAGTACTCAGGCAAGAGTACTTATTTTGAAGGGGGACATCCACCGGTGTACTTTCCATCACCTGAGGTTTCCCCTTCCTAATAGCTACCCATGTGCCTTCTCCCCTTTGCCCTGGTGTGACTACTTGTCTGTAGCTCCTATCAATAATCTCCTCATTCTCCCTAATGAGCCGAAGGTCCTCAAGCTGCATTTTCAGTTCTTTTACCTGGTCCCGTAGGGATTGCGGCTCCACACAGCGATCGCAGGTATGGACATCTGGGAGACCAGGAGCCTCCAAGACCTCCCACATGTTACACTGGCAACAACATGCTGGCCTCACACCCATGCTTGCCCCTTTTTAGTAACCCAGAGAAAAAAAAAAGTAAGAAAGATTAAAAAAAAACTTACCTTGCCTCCCCTTTTTGCTTAGGCTCTGAACCAAGGACCTTACAGCTCACGCAAAAACAAACTTACCTGCTCCTTCTCAGAGCTCCTCTCTCTCTCTCTCTTTTTTAGGTTAGAGGAGGAGGGGGAGGTTGGGATACTCTACTTGCGTAGAGTATCGGGATTCCACACCACTCCAATTTATAGTGAGGTTGAAAAAAAACTACACTACCCAAGGTGCTTTGCAACACCTTCCGGGTTTAAAAGTTTAAAAAGTTTAAAAAAAAAACTAGTAAAATTTAGACTTAAAAATCGCTCTACTCACTCACAAGCTCTCCACTTGCAAATCGCTGCCTCTCCACAGTGCTCCCAAGGAACAATTTAGATCGAAGGAACAGTTTAGATCTAAGTTGAGTGCTCCCAAGGAGCAGTTTAGATCGAAGTTGAGGAGGAACTCCTTCTCTCAGAGGGTAGAGAAGTGGTGGAGGCTTCTCGTTGAATATGTTTAAATCACAGGTAGATACATTTCTAATCGTTAAGGAAATTAAGGGTTATGGGGAGAAAGCAGAAAAGTGCAATTGATCCACTTCAGATCATGATCTTATTGAATGTTGGGGGAGGCTTGAAGGGCTAGATGGCCTACTCCTGCTCCTATTTCTTATGTTCTTATGAATTCTTTGAGGATATTACATATGCAGTGGACAATGGTGAACCTATGGATATGATGTAATTACGAAGGCAAGTAGAATTTTGTCCTTCATTGCTAGAGGGATGGAGTTTAAAAACAGCAATGTTATGTTGCAGCTCTAAAAGGTGCTGGTGAGGCCAGACGTAGAATATTGTGTAAGTTTCATTCTCTTCACTTGAGAAAGGATATACTAGCACTGGAGAGGGATTGAGGCGGGGGGAGGGGGAGGGTGCGTGGAGCGGTGGTTGCAGAGGGAATGCACTAGGTTGATTCCAGAGTTGGCTTATAAAGAGAGACTGAGTAGACTGGGGCTTCACTCATTGGAATTCAGAAAAATGAACAGAGATCTTATGGAAACTTATAGAAGACTATGAAGGGACTAGATAAGATAGAAGCAGGGAAGTTGTTTTCACTGACAGGTGAAACTAGAACTAGGGGCATAGACTCAATATAAGAGGAAACAGATTTACACAGAACAACACAAATCTATTAGGCAGCTAAATGCCTGATTCAACTTTGATTAGCTAAAATCAAAAAATAACCAAAAGTCTGAAAGCTTGTTGACAAAGCAACCCTGCAGTTTTCTCTTTGATATAATATTTCAGTTGCGTACTTGCATTATACGTACCTGCTTCTTACTAACTTCCTAAGCATAGAAAATAAGTCACCATTTAATAAGGACCATGCAATACTTCACCTCAGCATTTACAATTGTTTATAATTTTACAAACACCAACTTCAAAACATAAGAGGATAATTTAAGGAGCACCTTTTCAAAAGCTTGTGATTCCAAATAAACCTGTTGGACGTTAACCTGATATTGTGAAACTCCAATGCCAGCATCTCCACATCAGGAAGAAGCAAACCTGTGTCACCTTTGCTGAACTGCAAGAGAGTCTAAAGCCATGGAAGCAGAGGATGATTGCTGGTTCCAAGCAAAAGGTTGCAAGCTATGACTTTAAAAATTCTAATCTTTTCTAAATTCTAATCAATAAAAGTGAGAGTGGGGGACAACAATATGGCTGAACTAAATTGAAAGTGTCAGGATATTAGTATTATTTTCAGACACTGAACCTTATGAGCAATGGAGAAGTAAAGTTATCATGTGGGCTAAGGAAATAGCCTTGGCTCATTCTTTACCACATTGAAGTAAAATTAATGCAAAGTATTTTCCAAATTGGAGTTAGAACATTTGAGCCCTGCAAAAGATCTGGATAATCTTTTGGAAGAAGTTCTTTATGGAGTTCTTTAATCTTTATGGAAGAGAAGGGAATGGTTTAGTTTGGAGGGGCATTGCTTTTTATTTTGGTCGGCACAACATCGAAGGCTGAAGGGCCTGTTCTGTGCTGTAATGTTCTATGTTCTAATCTATTCATCTTCATGGAAAAAAAATATCAAAAGGATTTGAGTGTGAATGAAAATCTGGTTAGATTCTGTAAATCAAGAGAATATTTCTATTTTAGAAAATGTGATGGAATCTAATAGACTATATTACTATATAGTCAAATGTGCCTTACTAACCTCATTGAGTTTTTTGAAAAAGTGACCAAAGAGGTGGATGGGGGTAAGGCAGTTGATGTGGTATATATGGACTTTAGTAAGGCGTTCGATAAGGTGCCCCATGGAAGGCTTCTGCAGAAAATGCAGATGTATGGGAGTGAGGGTGATTTAGCTAATTGGATTAGGAATTGGCTAGCGGATAGAAGACAGAGGGTGGTGGTTGATGGGAGATATTCATCGTGGAGTTTGGTTACAAGTGGTGTACCTCAGGGGTCTGTTTTGGGGCCCCTGCTGTTTGTAATTTTTATAAATGATCTGGATGAGGTATTGAAGGATGGATTAGTAAGTTTGCGGATGAGACTAAAGTCGGAGGAGTGGTAGATAGTGAAGAGGGGTGTTATAGTTTGCAGAGAGACTTGGACAAGTTGCAGAGCTGGGCCGAGAGGTGGCAACTGGAGTTTAATGTGGAAAAGTGTGAGGTAATGCACTTTGGCAGGAATAATAAATGTGTAGAGTATAGGGCTAATGGTAGGATTCTTAATGGTGTTGACGAACAGAGGGATCTTGGTGTATTTGTGCATAGATCCCTGAAAGTAGGCATTCAAGTCGATAAGGTTGTTAAGAAGGCATATGGAGTCTTAGCTTTTATTGGTAGGGGATTGAATTTCGGAGCCGCAACGTCATGTTGCAACTGTACAAAACTCTAGTGCGGCCGCACTTGGAGTATTGTGTGCAGTTCTGGTCCCCACATTATAAGAAAGATTGGAGGCATTGGAGAGGGTACAGAGGAGGTTTACCAGGATGTTGCCTGGTATGGAGGGCAGGTCTTATGAAGAGAGGCTGAGTGATTTGAGGTTGTTTTCGTTAGAGAGGAGGCGGCTAAGAGGAGACCTTATCGAACATATAAGATGATTAGAGGTTTAGATAGGGTGGACGGTGATAGCCTTTTTCCTAGGATGGAGAAAGCTAGCACGAGGGGACACAGCTTTAAATTAAGGGGTGATAGTTATAAGACGGATATCAGAGGTAGGTTCTTTACCCAAAGGGTGGTTCGGGAGTGGAATGCCCTGCCTGCAGCAGTTGTAGATGCGCCAAGTTTGGTGGCGTTTACGAGGTTAGTTGATAAGTATATGGAAGAGAAGGGAATGGTTTAGTTTTGGAGGGGCATTGCTTTTTATATTGGTCGGCGCAACATCGAAGGCCGAAGGGCCTGTTCTGTGCTGTAATGTTCTATGTTCTATATTTAAGGCTGCAAAAACACCAGCTGCAAATTGCATGTTGGCATCTGAGTTACTGGGCTGTGCTAAAGTTACAAATATGGATAGGCTTCTGGTTTTTGCAGACAAAAATATCTTATTCGATCAAATGTCAGAGGTTCTAAAAAATTTTTAGACAAACATTCTTTCCCCATGGTTTTAATGGTACAATGTGTCAGTGAGTAATAAAACAGACTGCAGCAGATAAACTGGTAACCAGCCTCGGGAATACGACAGAAAATTGAAATTTTAAATTAGAATTGGAATTTTAAATTGGAATTGGAAATTATAAACAATTGTAAATGCTGAGGTGAAGTATTGCATGGTCCTTATTAAATGGTGATTTATTTTCTATGCTTAGGAAGTTAGTAAACAGGTACATATAATGCCAGTATACAAACTGAAATATTATTTCAAAGAGAAAACTGCAGGGTTGCCAAGAAATTAGCATGAAGTGAAAAGTATTACTTCTTGCATGCTATACAGATAAAGCATACTGTTCACAGAGAATGAAATGAGAGAGTGCAGAACGTAGTGTTACATTCAAAGCACAGATGTAGAGAAAGATCAACTTAATGCGAGATAGGTCCATTCAGAAGTCTGACAGCAGGGAAGAAGCTGTTCTTGAGTCGGTTGGTACCTTAAAATATTTTAAATTCTATCAAGATTGACAAGTCACCAGGTCCGGATGGAATGTAACCTAGGTTACTGTAGGAGGTGAAGGAAGTGATTGCAGAGCCCCTGGCTCTTTGCGTTGTTGATGGCGACAGAGAGGTTCCGAAGATTGGAGGATTGCGGATATGGTTCCTATTTTCAAGAAAGGGAACAGGGATAGCCCAGGAAATTACTGACCGGTGAGTCTGACCTCAGTGGTTGGTAAGCTGATGGAGAGGATCCTGAGGGACAGGATTTATGAGCATTTAGAGAAGTTTAGCATGATCAGAAATAGTTAGCACGGCTTTGTCAAGAGCAGGTTGTGCCTTACAAGCCCAGTTGAGTTCTTTGAAAATGTGACTGAACATATTGACGAAGGATGAACGGTGAATGTGGTTTATATGGATTTTAGCAAGGTATTTGATAAGGTGCCCCATGCAAGACTTCTTGAGAAGGTGACAGGGCATGGATCCAAGGAGCTTTGGTCTTGTGGATCTGGAACTGGCTTGCCTGCAGAAGTGGCTATGGATGGGTCTTTTTCTGCATGGAGGTCGGTCACCAGTGGAGTGCCCCAGGGATCTGTTCTATGACCCTTGCTGTTTGTCATTTTTATAAATGGCCTGGAGGGATGGGTAAGTTCGCCGTCGACATGAAGATTGGTGGTGTTGTGGATAATCTGGAGGGATGTCAGAAGTTGCAACATGACATAGATAGGATGCAAGACTGGGCAGAAAAGTGGCAGATGGACTTCAACGTGGATAAATGTGTAGTGGTCATTTTGGCAGGTCCAATGGGATAAAGGAGTACAATATAAAGAGTAGAGCTCTTAGCAGTGTTGAGGATCAGAAGGATCTTGGGGTCCGGGTCCATAGGATTCTTAAATCGGCCTCACAGGTGAAAGATGTGGTCAAGAAGACATATGATGTACTGGCCTTCATTAATAGAGGGATTGAGTTTAGGAATCGGGAGTAATGCTGCAACTTTATAAGACCCTTGTCAGACCCCACTTGGAGTACTGCGCGCAGTTCTGGTCGCCTCACTACAGGAAGGATGTGGAAACTATTGAGAGGGTGCAGAGGAGATTTACAAGGATGTTGCCTGGATTGGGAGGTATTCCGTATGAAAATAGGTCGACGGAGCTAGGTTTCTTTTCCCTGGAGAGACGAAGGCTCAGAAGAGAACTGATAAAGATTTATAAAATGTTGAGATGTATAGATAGGGTGGATTCTCGGAGGCTATTTCCCAGGGCTGAAATGGTCACTACAAGAGGACACAGGTTTCAGGTGCTGAAAGTACAGAGGAGATGTCAGGGGTAAATTTTTTACTCAGAGGGTGGTGAGTTAGTGGAATTGGCTGCCGATGGTGGTGGTAGAGGCGATCTCGCTAGGATCTTTGAAAAGACTTCCGGATGAGTACATGGGATTGGGAGTTGCAGACAGTTCTATGGCCTGGTAGGTATGGTTATGATCAGCGCAACTTGTGGGCCGAAGACCCTGTTTGTGCTGTAGTGTTCTATGAACTCAGACTCTTGTATCTTTTCCCGACAGAAGAAGGTGGAAGAGAGAATGTTCCGGAGAGCAAGGAGGCCTTTATTATGCTGACTGCTTAACTTAGAAAGTGGGAAGTGAGTCAAAGTTTGGGAGGCTGGATCGCGTGATGGATTGGGCGACATTCATGAGCTTTTTCAGTTTCCTGCAGTCTTGGGCAGAGCAGGAGCCATACCAAGCTGTGATACAATCGGAAAGAATACTTTCCATGATGCATCTGTAAATGTTGATTATAGTCATAGAACATAGAACATGGAACATTACAGCGCAGAACAGGCCCTTCGGCCTTTGATGTTGCGCCAACCAATTAGGAACAAGCAGTCACCCTCTAACCTAAACCACTCCCCTTTCATCCATAACCTCTTAAACGCCACCAAACTTGGCGCATCTACAACTGACGCATGCAAGGCATTCCATACCCTTACCGCCCTCTGGGTAAAGAACCTACCTCTGACATCTGTCCTAAAACCACCACCCCTTAATTTAAAGCTATGTCCCCTCGTGCTAGCTTTCTCCATCCTAGGAAAAATGTAACTTGTCCAAGTCCCTCTGCAAACTATAACACCCCTCTTCACTATCTACCACTGCACCGACTTTAGTGTCATCTGCAAATTTACTAATCCTATTTACATAGTGTTGTATGTAACTCCACTTGGCTTGTAAGGCATGACATGCCCTTGACAAAACCATGCTGACTATTTCTGATCATTCTAAACTTCTCCAAATGCTCATAAATCCTGTCCCTCAGAAGCCTCTCCATCAACTTACCAGCCACTGAGGTCAGACTCAGCGGTTGATAATTTCCCGGACTATCCCTGTTCCCTTTCTTGAAAATAGGAACCACATCTACAATCCTCCAATCCTCCGGAACCTCTCCCGTCTCTATTGACAACGCAAAGATCATCGTCAGGGGCTCTGCAATCTCTTCCCTCACCTCCCACAGTAACCTGGGATACATCCCATCCTGTCCTGGCAACTTATCTATCTTGATAGAATTTAAAAGTTCCAAGACATCCTCTTTCTTAACATTCACATAGTCAATCTTTTCAGTCCACCGAAAACCTGCAGTAAACATAGAACATAGAACATTACAGCGCAGAACAGGCCCTTCGGCCCTCGATGTTGCGCCGACCAATTAGGAAAAAGCAATGACCCTCTAACCTAAACCATTCCCTTTTCATCCATAAACTTATCTAATAACCTCTTAAACGCCACCAAACTTGGCGCATCTACAACTGCAGCAGGCAGGGCATTCCATACCCTTAACACCCTCTGGGTAAAGAACCTACCTCTGACATCCGTCCTATAACTACCACCCCTTAATTTAAAGCTATGTCCCCTCGTGCTAGCTTTCTCCATCCTAGGAAAAAGGCTATCACTGTCCACCCAATCTAAACCTCTAATCATCTTATATGTTTCAATAAGGTCTCCTCTTAGCCGCCTTCTTTCTAACGAAAAAAACCTCAAATCCCTCAGCCTCTCTTCATAAGATCTGCCCTCCATACCAGGCAACATCCTGGTAAACCTCCTCTGTACCCTCTTCAATGCCTCCACATCTTTCTTATAATGCGGGGACCAGAACTGCACACAATACTCCAAGTGCGGCCGCACTAGAGTTTTGTACAGTTGCAACATGACGTTGCGGCTCCGAAATTCAATCCCCTACCAATAAAAACTAAGACTCCGTATGCCTTCTTAACAACCTTATCGACTTGATTGCCAACTTTCAGGGATCTATGCACATATACACCAAGATCCCTCTGTTCATCAACACTATTAAGAGTTTTACCATTAGCCCTATACTCTACACATTTGTTATTCCTGCCAAAGTGAATTATCTCACACTTTTCTGCATTAAACTCCATTTGCCACCTCTCGGCCCAGCTCTGCAACTTGTCCAAGTCTCTCTGCAAACTATAACACCCCTCTTCACTATCTACCACTCCTCCGAGTAAACCTCCCAGATCACTTTCCACCTTGAAAACCGAGGCAAAATACTCATTAAGCACGTCTGCCATTTCTTCCGGTTCTACACAGACTTTTGCCCCTTCACCTTTTATAGTTCCAATCCCTTCACTTCTCATCCTTTTACTCCTTCATATTTGTAGAACATCTTGGGATTCTCCTTAATCTTACCCGCCATGGCCTTCTCATGACCCCTTCTGGCTCTCCTAATTTGCTTTTTAAGCTCCTTCGTTAAACACGTATAATCCTCTAGATCCTGATCATCTCCCAGTTCTTTGAACCTTCTGTACACCTTTCTTTTCTTCCTAACTAGGTTCATCACAACTTTGTGCACCACGGCTCGCGCGACCTACCAAAACCTCCTTGTTTCATCGAACATCGAGCTCCAAACAAACATTCCTTGAAAATCCGCCACCTTCCTTCAGTACTTTTCCCCAAGAACACCTCCTTCCAGTTTACTCGTCCAATTTTCTGCCTGATGTCTTCATATTTCCCCTTACGCCAGATAAACACCTTCCTATCCTGCCTGATCCTATCTCTTTCCAACGCTATCGTGAAGGAGATATAATTATGACCTCCATTCCCGAGATGATCTCCCACTGAGAGATCTGACACCTGTCCTGGTTCATTAGCCAGCACCAGGTCAAGTACAGCCTCTCCTCTCGTAGACTTATCCATATGTTGTGTCAGGAAACCCTCCTGAACACATCTAACAAACTCCTCCCCATCCAAACTCCTTACAAAGAACAACAAAGAACAAAGAGCAACACAGCACGGGAAACAGGCCCTTCGGCCCAACGAGCCCACACCGCTGTCCTAACGTCTTAATGACATATCCTTGACTTTAGGCTATGCCTATTGTTGAAGATTCCCATTTAGGGACTAATATAGGGACAATTTGTTACCCAATCAGCCTAAGAGCACATTTTTGGGATGTGGGAGGAAACCGGAGCACCCGGAGGAAACCCACGCAACCACGGGGAGAACGCGCAAACTCCCGCAGACACAGGCCCAAATCCATGTGTCAGCACAGCAACAGCGATAGTCTCTGAGCTGTCATGTTGCCCATCAGATGGTCCAGTTTAAGCATACACTGACGACGTGAAGCACTAGGCAACTCCTGAAGCAACCTCCAAGAGCAGCTCTCACACGACATGCCGCATGCATGCCCCTTGTTGGTCAACAAGGTGGACCGAATTGCCTGCGGAAACAAATAAGACTTAATTAAACATGCTAAAAAAAACTAAGACATTCCCGAGACTAAACTAAAAGATAGTCTACTACTATTTGGTCCTCCCGATATTCAAACAGTCCTGCTATGTCCCTCTATCTGCAGAACGCTCATGTGGCTGACCAAGAGACCCTTAAACAACCCTAGCGTGCCTGCTCCTACCACCTTACTCAGCAGTGCATTCCACACCCCCACTACCCTTTGTGTGAAAAACTGGCCTCTAATATTCGTCTTATACATAGCCCCCCTCACCCTGAGCCTGTGACCCCTCGTTCTATCCATTTCTAATGGTGGAAAAAGCTTACCACCATTTACTCTATCTATACCCCTCATAATCTTATATACCTCTAAAAGATCCCCTCTCAGCTGACGTCTTTCAAGGGAAAACAACCCCAGTGTTTTCAATCTTTCCTCGTAAGACAGCCCTTCCATTCCAGGCAGCATCCTGGTAAATCTCCTCTGCAATCTCTCCAGGCCTCTACATCCTTCCTGTAGTACGGCGACCAGAACTGGACGCAGTACTCCAGATGAGGCCTAACCAACGTTCTATACACTTGTAACATCAGACTCCTACTCTTGTATTCTATACCCCTTCCTACGAAGGCTAACATACCATACGCTTTTTTTAACCACATTCTCCACCTGTAATATACGCTAGGGATATTACAGTCGATGCTTGGGAAATTATTCGCCGCATTATAAGAGAGATGTGGAGGCATTGGAAAGGGTGCAGTCTGGTAAACCTGGAGTTTACCAGGATGTTGCCTGGTATGAACATTGAACATAGAACACTACAGCACTAACAGGCCGATCATATCTATACCTACCAGGCCGTAGAACTATCCATAACTCCCAATCCCATTAAATCCCACGTACTCATCCAGAAGTCTCTTAAAAGAACCCAGCGAGTTCGCCTCTACCACCACTGATGGCAACCGATTCCATTCACTCACCACCCTCTGAGTGAAAAACTTATGGTGGGAAGATCTTATGAGGAAAGATTGGGGGACTTTCATTTGGGAGATGAAGGTTAAGAGGTGACCTAATTGAGGCATATAAGATGATCAGAGAGTTAGATAGAGTGACAGTGAGAGCCTTTTTCCTTGGATGAAGATGGGTAACATGAGGGGACATAGCTTTAAATTAAGAGGTGCTAGTTATAGGACGGATATCAGAGGTGGGTTCTTTATTCAAAGAGTAGTAAGGGCGTGGAATGCCCCATGTGTAGCAGTTGTAGACTTGCCAACTTTAGGGGCGTTCAAATGGTCAGTGGATAGGCATATGGATAACATTGGAATAGTTTAGGTTAGAGCGTCATTAGATAGTTCCACTGGTCGGCGCAACATCGAGGGCCGCAGTGCCTGTACTGCGCTGTAATGTTCTATGTTCTAAATTAAAGTCTCCCATCATGACAACTCTGTTATTACTACATCTCTCTAGGATCTGTTTCCCTATCTGCATCTCAACTCCCTGTCACTATTGGGCGGCCTGAAGAAAACACCCAGCAAAATTATTGACCCGTTGCTGTTCCTAACTTCTACCCACAGAGACTCTGTCGGCAGTCCCTCCACAGCATCCTTCTCTATAGCCATGACACTGTCCCTGATCAAAGTGCCACTCTGCCACCTCTTTTGTCTCCCTCCCTATCCTTCCTGAAGTATCTGAATCCCAGCACCTGAAGTCGGGATCCCAGTCCTGTCCCTAAGACATCCAAGTCTTCGTAATGGCCACCACATCACATTCCCAAGCAGCAATCCACGCCTAAGCTCATCCATTTTATTCAGTACACTCCTGGCGTTAAAATACCACACCTCAGACCCTCGGTCTGGGCGCTTTCCTTTCCCATCACCCTTCCAACTTCCCTCTTGTCTACAGTCTTTCTCTACTTGCGAGCTAACCTCCTCACACTCAGTCACCTCATCTTGACTCCCTCCCCCAATCTTTCTAGTAGTAGCCCTAGCCAACCTTCCTGCCAAGATATTGGTTCCCCTGGGATTCAAATGCCACCCATCTTTATTGTACAGGTCACATCTGTCCCTAAAGAGGTTCTATTCCTGCTCTCACTCTCCTGTGGCGCAGCAGCAATCCCAAGATCACTACCTCTGCGTTCCTCTTTCTCAGCTGTCTACCTAATTCTCTATAATCGAGGAATAGAGTTTAGGAGTCAGGAGGTAATGATGCAGCTCTACAAGACTCTTGTCAGACTCCACTTGAGGTATTGTGCACAGTTCTGGTCGCCTCATTATAGGAAGGATGTAGAGGCTATTGAGAGAGTTCAGAGGAGATTAACAAGGATGCTGCCTGGATTGGGAGGCAAGCCTTATGAAGATAGGTTGGGGGAGCTGGGACTCTTCTCGCTGGAGAGACGTAGGTTGAGAGGCGACCTCATAGAGGTTTATAAAATGTTGAGAGGAATAGATAGGGTGGACTGTCAGAGACTACTTCCCCGAGCTGAAATGGTCGCTATGAGAGGACACAGATTTAAGGTGCAGGGAAGCAAATACAGAGGAGATGTTAGGGGTAAGTTTTTCACTCAGAGGTTGGTGAGTGAATGGAATCGGCTGCCATCGGAGGTTGTTGAGGCAAACTCGCTGGGGTCTTTTAAAAGATTTCTGGTTGAGTATATGGAAACGAATAGGATAGGGGGTTATAGATAGGTCTGTGGATTGGTAGATGTGATCGGCGCAACTCATGGGCCGAAGGGCCTGTTTGTGCTGTATTGTTCTATGTTCTATAATCCCTTTTCATGACCCCTTCCCTCTTCCTGCCTATGTCAGCAGTATCTATATGTACCACAACCTCCAGCTGCTCACGCTACCCCTTCACAATGTCTGGGATGATCCAAGAAACATTCCGGATCCCAGCTCCAAGGAGGCAGACCACCATCCACGACTCCTGTCTGTGTCCGTAAAAATGCCTGTCTGACCCCCTCACTATGGAGTCCTCTATTAACATTGCCTTTCTCCTCTTTTCCTTACTTTTGTGAGGCATTGGGTTGGGCTCAGCTCCAGAGGCACTGCCACCGCTGCCTCCCCCAGGTGAGCTGTACCCCCCAGCAGTACTCAGACAGGAGTTACTTATTATAAAGGGGGACATCCACCGGTGTGCTCTCCATTACATGATCTTCCCCTCCCTAACAGTTACCCACTTGCCTTCTTCCTGTTGCTCTGGAGTGATCACTTGCCGGTAGCTCCTGTCAATTGCCTCCTCATTCTCTCTAATGAGGCGAAGGTCCTCGAGCTGCAGTTCCAATTCCTTAACCTGGTCCCTTAGGAACCACATCTCCAAACATCCAGCACAGATATGGACATCTGGGAGACCAGGAGTTTCCAGGACCTCCCACATATTGCACTGGCTACAACATACTGGCCTCACACTCATAATTGCCCTTTTTAGAAATACAGAGAAAAAAGTAATTAAAAAACTTTATAAACTTACCTTGCCTCACCCTTTTCGCTTCGGCCCTATGAGCCAAAGCCCTTACAGTTCATAAAAAACAAAAACAAACTTACCTGCTCTCACTCCGAGCCTCTCTCTCTCTTTTTTAGGTTAGAGGAGGGTGTAGAGTACCGGGATTCCTCACCGTTCCAATTTATGGTAAGGGGAAAAAAAACTACCCAAGCTTCTTTGCAAACTCCTTCAGGTTTCCGGTATAAAATTTTAAAAAAACTAGAAGAGTTAGTTTCAAAAATCACTCTAGCTTACCCTCAAACTCTCCTCTCACAAATCGCTGCTTCTCTGTTGTGCTCCCAAGGAACATTAACATTGCAATGAAGTTACCTGTATCCCTGGCTGCAGTACTAACCACTGTGGCACCATTTAGTGTACTAATAGTGTGAAATGAAAGCTTTTCGTTGTGCCGAAGGGCTTGTTTCCTGTGCTGTTTTTTTTTTGTTTTAAAAAATGAATGCATCATATTTTTTTAAGGGGAAGATAATGATATTATGACTATAAGCAAGGTACTTTTTAACCATTCTTTTTTGTAAGGGGGTATGTTTAAAATTCAACTCTTGCTTACATGATGCCAATTTGTCTGCACCAGACAGCTCACATAGAACATAGAACATAGAACAATACAGCACAGAACAGGCCCTTCGGCCTTCGATGTTGTGCCGACCAAAATAAAAAGCAATGCCCCTCCTAACTAAACCATTCCCTTCTCATCCATATACTTATCAACTAACCTCTTAAACGCCACCAAACTTGGCGCATCTACAACAGCTGCAGGCAGGGCATTCCACTCCCTAATCACTCTTTGAGTAAAGAGTCTACATTCTCATGCTGAGAATGTAGACTGATTTTAGCTTGGGATACATTTATTTTAATCTGAGTTAATGCAGTCTCCAAACCTTCCTTTTGAAGGTTTCAGAGTTTTGATTAGATTGACTGAAACAGAAACAGAGACATGTGAATGTACTAAGCTAAACTTCCAGGGAAATACTCAGTTCACTTTTATTTTAAAAGTCAGTTTTTGCCTGGTCCTGAAAGAAACAAGAGGTGGATAATGTGTCTCTCTCTTTCTCTCTCCCCTCCCCCTCCAGCGGTGTTCTAGGACTGTTAACAAGTAAAATATGTCAGCCTGTGTGTTGCTTATGATTTTGAAGAATAGTTTAGGACAAAAGAGGAATATTGCTTGAATGGAAATAATAGAGCTAGATTAGGTGTTAAGAATCGTATCTTGTCATTTTTAAGCATTTCAATTGGTAAAAGTTAAGTCATTTCTTTTATTTAAACAGTATTGTTAAATAAGCTTTGTTTTAATAAAAGCTTCCTCGTGTTAACAGAATCACACATGCGAACACCTTATGCTCACACAAATACCAAAATAAAGAATTCTGTCAGGGTCTAGTCAGGCTTTATAACATATGTTGAGGTTTCTGGTCTGGCATCCTAACAATAAATCATTGAAGGTGGCAGGACAGATTGACAGAACAGTTAATAAAGCATACTTTAGACTTAATCCATAGAAGCACAGAATATAAATGGCAAGAAAGTTGCTAAATTTGCACAAAATTCTAGTTTGGCCTCAAGTCCAGCTCTGGACATCACATTTGAAGTTAGATGCAAAGGTAGCCTTAATTCTTTAGTCTTTCATCAAAACAGTTGTTAGTTTCAAACGTTGATCACAACTTTTAATCTTTTAACCACTTCTTGTTCAAAAAGTAAAGAAGTTGAGTAAGGAGTGAGAAATAAATGCTTGGCAGCTATATTCAAATACTACAAACAAATATAAAAAGTGTTATATTGCATAAATGCACCAGTCTCACCAGTGCACTGCTTTGTTCCGTCACCAGAGTCCTATTTACATTGTAATATGAGACCTGAAATCCCTCTGATACAAGCATTCTGTAAATGAAACAGACATGGATTGTAAAAGCAAACTCTTAAACCAGGTAGGGTATTCCAACTATTTACTTTAGCTGATGTATCTTTGGCTGTCAAGACAGCTAAGAATGCAACTTGTTCAAATACCACAATGTTGACTTAAAAAACATAAGAAAGAGAAGTAAGAGTAGGTGGAGGCAGGCACTCTGGAGTTATTTAAGAGATACTTAGATGGGCACATGAACAGAATGGGAATGGAGTGGTACAGAAAACTGATTTAAAATAGGGATCATGAGCCTTGGGAGTCCCTGGGAAGTGTGTAAATAGATGATGATATTGATGTACTTGTTTTTATCCTACAGGTGCTTTGGTCCACCTTGTTGTCTAACGAGGGGCATACACGCGATGGGTCGTGAGAGGACTGCTCTTGGATTTTTTTCTCGAGAGTATCCTAGTGCTTCACGTCGTTAGTGGGCGCTTGACCTGGACCATTTGATGGGCAACACAACAGCTCAGTGATTATCACTGTGCTGTGCAGATACATGGATTTGGACTTGTGTCTGTGGTAGTTTGCGCATTCTCCCCACGCTTGCGTGGGTTTTCTCCGGGTGCTCCTGTTTCCTCCCACATCCCAAAGATGTTCTCTTAGGCTAATTGGCAAAACAAATTCTCCCTAAATTGTCTCAAATTTGATTTTTAATCCATAGATCTATAAACATAGACAGGGATCGCAGGTAGAGGTGGGAACATCGGGGTGGCGGCACAGGCTCGTTGGGCCTGTTTCCCGTCCTGTTTTGTTCTTTGTTCTGAGGTCACTTGGCCATTTCAGTCTGCCCTGCCATGTAATAAGATCATGAACATAGAACATAGAACATAGAACAATCTGACTGTGGCCTTAATTCTACTTCCCTGTCAACCCTCCCATGACAAGTGATTTGAGATTCTTTAGGATGGGTTTCCTAAGGTATTACATAAAATTTTAAAAGGCAAGAGAAGCACATATGGGATGGGTATAATCTATGAAAGAATTGAATGAAATATCTCCAAATTTGCAGACAACACTAAGTTGGGTGGCAGTGTATGCTGTGAGGAAGATGCTAAGAGGCTGCAGGATGACTTGGACAAGTTGACTGAATGGATAAATACTTGGCAAATGCAATATGAAGTCATAGAATTTACAGCATGGAAATAGGCCCTTCACACCCCCCCACACCCCTTTTTTTGAAAACTCCTAAGCTAATCCCAAATGCTGCATTTGGCCCATATTCCTCTGTACCCATTGTACCCATGTAACTTTCTAAATGCTTTTATAAAGACAAAATTGTACCTGCCTTTACTACTATCTCTGGCAGCTTCTTCCAGACAATAAGAAGTCTGACAACACCAGGTTTAAGTCCAACCAATTTATTAAACTCACAAGCTTGTGAGTTTATTATCAAATAAATCGGTTGGACTTAAACCTGATGTCAGACTTCTTACTGTGTTTACCCCAGTCCAACGCCGGCATCTCCACATCATGACAGTTTCTTCCAGACACACACCACCCTTGATGTGAAAGAGCACTTTTGAATTTCTCCCCTCCCACCTTAAACTTATGCCCTCGAGGTTTAGACTCTCCTACCTTTGGGAAAAGATATTGACTATCTACCTTGTCTATGCCACTCATTATTTTATAGACCTCTCTAAGGTCAGCCTACTATGCGCCAGAGAATGAAGTCCCAGTCTATTCAGCATCTCCTTTTAACTCAATCCACTAAGTCCCGGTAGCATCCTAGTAAATCTTTTCATCCTAGTAAACTCTTTCTAGAACATAGAACATAGGTCACTACAGCACAAACAGGCCCTTCGGCCCACAAGTTGTGCCGAACACATCAAAACCTACCCAGCCATAGATCTATCTATAACCCCCAATCCCATTGCATCCCATATACTCATCCAGAAGTCTTTTAAAAGACCCCAGCGAGTTCGCCTCGACCACCATCGACGGCAGCCGATTCCATTCACTCACCACCCTCTGAGTGAAAAACTTTCCCCTAGCATCCCCTCTGTACTTGCTTCCCTGCACCTTAAATCTGTGCCCTCTCGTCGCGACCATTTCAGCCCTGGGAAATAGTCTCTGAGAGTCCACCCTATCTATTCCTCTCAACATCTTGTAAACCTCTATCAGGTCGCCTCTCAACCTTCGTCTCTCCAGGGAGAACAGTCCCAGCTCCCTCAACCTGTCTTCATAAGGCATGCCTCCCAATCCAGGCAACATCCTTGTAAATCTCCTCTGCACCCTTTCAATAGCTTCCACGTCCTTCCTATAGTGAGGCGACCAGAACTGCGCACAGTACTCCAAGTGTGGTCTGACAAGGGTCCTATAAAGCTGCAGCATTACCTCCTGACTCCTGAACTCAATCCCTCGATGAATGAAGGCCAGTACACCGTAAGCTTTCTTAACCACATCCTCCACCTGGGAGGCCGATTTGAGAGTCTTATGGACCCGGACCCCAAGATCCCTCTGCTCTTCCACACAGCTAAGACTCCTACCTTTGATAGTGTACTCATTCATCCCGTTGGATCTGCCAAAATGGACCACAACACATTTATCCGCGTTGAAGTCCATCTGCCACTTCTCCGCCCAGTCTTGCATCCTGTCGATGTCATGCTGCAACTTCTGACATCCCTCCAGACCATCCACAACACCACCGACCTTCGTGTCATCGGCGAACTTACTCACCCATCCCTCCACTTCCTCATCCAGGTCATTTATGAAAATGACAAACAGCAAGGGTCCTAGAACAGATCCCTGGGGCACTCCACTGGTGACCGACCTCCATGCAGAAAAAGAGCCATCCACAACCACCCTCTGCCTTCTGCAGGCAAGCCAGTTCTGGATCCACAAAGACAAAGCCCCTTGGATCCCATGGCCTCTCACCTTCTCAAGAAGTCTTGCATGTGGGACCTTCTAGTTTATTAATATCATAATATAGTAGTGCGACCAGAATTGTGTGGTCTACTAATGTCTTGTATAGCTTCAACAACACATTCCAACTCCTGTATTCAATATTCAATGATGAAAACAAGCATACTGAATGCCTTCTTCACTACTCTGTCCACCTGCGACTCCACTTTCAAGGAGCTATGAATATGTACCCTTAAATCTCTTTGTTCTGTAACTTTCCCCAAAACTCTACCATTAACTGAGTAAGTCCTGCCCTCGTTCAATCTACCAAAATGCATCACCTTGCATTTGTCTAAATTAAACTCTATCTGCCATTTGTCAGCCCTCTGGCCTAATGTGGATAAATGTGAGGTTATCTGCTTTGGTGGTAAAAATTAAAAGGAAGATTATTATCTGAATGGTTGCAGTTTAGTAAAAGGAGAAGTGCAACATGACGTGGGTGTGATGGTGGAACAGTCACTGAAGGTGGGCATGCAGGTGCAGCAAGTGGTGAGAAAAGCTAATAGTATGCTGGCCTTCATAACAAGAGGATTTGAGTTTTGGAATAAGGGTGTCTTGCTGAAGTTCTGCAAGGTCTTAGTGAGGCTACACCTTGAGTATTGTATGCAATTTTGGTCTCCTAGTCTGAGGAAGGACATTCTTGTTATTGAGGGAGTCCAGCGAAGGTTCACCTGGCTGTTTCCTGGAACTGAAAATGAAGAGAGACTGGGTCAATTGGGCTTGTGTCCACTGAAATTTAGAAGAATAAGAGAGGATCTCATAGAGACATAAAATCCTCATGTGATTGGACAGGTTAGATACAGGAAGAATGTTCCTGATGTTGGGGAAGTGCAGAACTAAGGGTCACAATCTAAGAATAAGGGGTAAGCTATTCAGGACTGAGATGGGGAGGAACTTCTTCACTCAGAGATTTGTGAACCTATGGAATTCTCTGCCAAAAAAAGTTGTTCGTGCATTTGTTAGATACTTTCAAGAGGGAGCTAGATTTGGCCCTTGTGATTAAAGGGATCAAGTATGGAGAGAAAGCAGGAGTGGATACTGAAAGTGCATGATCAGTTATGATCATATTGAATGGTGGTGCAGGTTCAAAAGGCTGAATGGCCTACTCCTGTACCTATTTTCTATGTTTCTATGAGTATTGTAGAGGATTTGTTAATGGACAGGAGGTAAACAGTAAGCAGAACTAGGACATTTTCGGATTAGTAGGCTGTAACTAGTGGAGAAGTGCAAGGATTAGTGCTGGGACCTTCAGTAATTACCATCTCAATGAATGGACAGATGAAGAGCAGAGAGAAATTTACCTAAGTTTGAAGATGATATAAAGTTTGGTGGAAAGATCCAGAGAGGCTTCAAAAAGATATACACAATTTAAGTGAGTTACGAACAAGATAGCAGATGGAGTATACTGTGGGAAAGTATGAAGAAGTTACTCACTTTGATTGTCAGAATAAAAACGCAGAATATTTTTTAAAGGTTGAACTTGTAAATATTGATGTTCTAAAGACCTAGATGTGACCAGTACAGTGGATTTTCACTAAATTAATCAATATACATGAGAAGTCACTCCGCATTGAATCTCCTCTTTGACAAAAACTTTTCTAAAATGCAACTTAGGATGGAAACTCAATCAGCAAATCATCCCTGAGGACCTAAAGACCAAGCAATGGCTCCAGGAACAGTCACTTCTCCTTATTCCCATTGTAAATTGAGATGGCAGAGGATCATAAACATATATAGTATATCACACAGTCACATCTTGTTTATAAATAAGATATCATAGTCTAGAAACTTGCTTCACTTACTGATTTCTTTTAAGGTTTAAAGTTAACTGCTGTTCTTCGATTTCCACCCAAATCTGGAGTTCATCAGTATAGTTGCTCTGTTAAAAAAAAATTCGCTCATATTAGTTCAATGCAAGTTGATTCACACTTCCTTGCCTGAGACAAAAATGCATTCCACAGCCCTTTTATGTTCTCTTCCATCATTCTTGTGATCATATGAGATCAGCAAATTTGCTGATGACACCAAGATGCTTGGATTGGCGGGTACAGAAGAGCAGTGTCAGGCAATACAACAGGACATAGACAGGTTGGTAGATTGGGCAGATAGATGGCAAATGGAATTTAATCCGGAAAAATGCGAGGTGATGCATTTTGGCCGGAAAAATGTAGAAGAGAATTATAGGATAAAAGGTAAAACTATAAGGAGCATAGAGACGCAGAGAGACTTGGGGGTGCAGGTTCACAAGTCTCTGAAGGTGTCCTCACAGGTGGAGAAGGTGACAAAGAAGGCGTATAGTATGTTAGCTTTCATAGAAAAGGGTATAGAATATAAGAGTAGGAGTTTGATGTTGCAGTTGTATAGAACTTTGGTTAGGCCTCACTTGGAATACTGCGCCCAGTTCTGGTCTCCGTACTATCGGAAGGATGTGGAGTCCTTGGAGAGAGTGCAGAGGAGGTTTACCAGGATGCTGCCTGGTATGGAAGGACTGTCTTATGAGGAACGATTAGATAGACTGGGGTTGTTTTCCCTTGAAAGACGTCGGCTTAGAGGGGATCTCATAGAGGTGTATAAGATTATAAGGGGTATAGATAGAGTAAATGGAGGTAAACTTTTTCCACCTTTAGAAATGGATAGGACGAGAGGTCATGGCCATAGGGTGAGGGGGGCTATGTATAGGACGAATATTAGAGGGCAGTTTTTCACACAAAGGGTAGTGGGGGTGTGGAATGCACTGCCGAGTAAGGTGGTGGGAGCAGGCACGCTGGGGCTGTTTAAGGGTCTCTTGGACAGCCACATGAGCGGTATGCAGATAGAGGGATATATTAGGACTGTTTAACTACGGCTTTTTTCCACAGGAAATTCGGTCCATAATTTGAGCACGCATTCGGCAGGTGGTGCGGGTACAGCTCTTGGATGTTGATTCATGGGTTGCCTGGTACCTCATGTCGTATATGAGTGCTTTATGTGGACCATCTGAAGGGCACCATGACAGCTCAGAGACTATCGATGTGGCTGTGCAGACACTTGGAATTGGGCCGGTGTCTGCGGGAGTTTGCGCGTTCTCCCCGTGGTTGCGTGGGTTTTCTCCGGGCACTCCGGTTTCCTCCCACAACCCAAAAATTCGCTCTTAGGCTGATTGGGAAACAAATTGTCCCTATGGTGAAAATTTTCCATATTAGGAATAATATATATATTATTATATAGGAATATTAAAATAGGATAATGTATTTGGTATGACGGCGGCGCGGGCTCGTTGGGCCGAAGGGCCTGTTTCCCGTGCTGTGTTGCTTAAAAAAAAAATATGCTTGTTATTCTTTATTAATCTTTGCCATAAAAATGGATCTTTCAATTATATAGATTTATGTCCCTTGGACGAATTACTTTTATAAATTGGCATTCATCATATACATCAAGACTCACAACCTCCAGGCCTACATGGTATCATAGCTTGGTATTTCAAAGATGTGCTGGAAGGTCCCTGCATAAGGATTACATGAAAATTGCCTGGAAGCTCAAACTTTCTAGATTAAAAGGCAGAAACCCTCATAACATTGAAGAAGTATTTAAATATACATTTATGCTGGATCAAGTGTTGGAAAATGGGATTAGAATATTTAACTGGCACAGATGTGATGGGCTAAATTGCCTTTTCCTGTCTGTTGAAGTCTATGAATCTAATTGCTCTGCAGTCAGAATGATTTGAAAGTATAGAACCATAGGAACCAGAAGCAGGAGGAGGCCATTCGGCCCTCTGAGCGTGCTCCGCTATTCATCTTCATCATGACTGATCATCAAATTCAATATCCTGATGCTGCCTTTGCCCATATCCCTTTAGGGCCAAGAACTATATCTAATTTCTTCTTTAAATTAGACAACATTTTGGCTTCAGCTACCTTCTGTGGGAGTGAATTCCCTCTGAGTGAAGAAATTTTCTCCTCACAGTTCTAAAACATTTACCCACTATCCACAAACTATGACCCCTAATCCTGGACTCCCCACCACTGGGAACATTGGTTCTGAACCTACCCTATCTAACCCTGCTAGAATTTTATAAGCTTCTATGAGATCCCCTCTTACTCTTCTAAACTCCAGTCAATATCAAAGAATCACAGAATGCCACTGGCTCAGTCAAAGAACTCAGTAAAGTTTTGCAACACCAATTTTAAATCCAACCAATTTATTTGATAGTAAATCCGCGAGCTTTCGACACTATGTTGGGCCTTCGTCAGGCAAATGCAGTGTTCTGATCTGCAGAGGCACTCATATCCACACAGACAGTTACAGATTGCTGATTAGAATGCGAATCCTTACATCTAACCTGCTATTCAAGTGTTAAAGTGGCTAACAATGTGTGTGAAGGAAATCCTGAGCATTGGTTAGAGAATTGTGTATTTTCTCCAGACAGCACAGTAAGTGAGGTTTTTTGCTAATCCAGGTAAGTTACGGGGGTTACAGATAGTGTGACATGAAGCCAAGATCCCTATTAAGACCGTCCTCATGTGTGCGGAATTTGGCTATCAGTCTCTGCTCAGCGACTCTGCGCTGTCGTGTGTCACGAAGGCCCCCTTGAAGAGCATTTACCCGCAGGTTGGAGGCCGAATGCCCATGACTGCTGAAGTGTTCGCCCACAGGAAGGGAACTGTTTTGCCTGGTGATTGTTAAGCGATGCTCATTCATCCGCTGTCGTAGTGTCTGCATGGTCTCCCCAACGTACCATGCTTCGGGACATCCTTTCTTGCAACGTATTAGGTAGACAACGTTGGCAGAGTTGCAAGAGTATGTACCGTGTACCTGGTGAATGGTATCCTCACGTTTGATGATGTCGTCCATGTCTATGATCTGGCATGTCTTGCAGAGTTGCTGTGGCAGGGTTGTGTGGTATTGTGGTCACCGTTCTCCTGAAGGTTGGGTAGTTTGCTGCGAACAATGATCTGTTTAAAGTTGTGCGGTTGTCTGAAAGCAAGAAGTGGCGGGGTGGGGATGGCCCTAGCGAGATGTTCATCGTCATCGATGACATGTTGAAGACTCCGGAGAAGATGTCGTAGCTTCTCCGCTCCGGGGAAGTACTGGACGACAAAGGGTACTCTGTCCACCTTGTCCCGTGTTCGTCTTCTGAGGAGGTCAGTGTGGTTTATCGCTGTGGCACATTGGAACTGTCGATTGATGAGTCAAGCGCCATATCCTGTTCTCATCAGGGCATCCTTCAGCGTCTGGAGGTGTCTGTCACGATCCTCCTCATCTGAGCAAATTCTGTGTATACGGAGGGCTTGTCTATAGGGAATGGCTTCTTTAACATGTCTAGGGTGGAAGCTGGAGAAGTGGAGCATTGTGAGGTTGTCTGTCGGTTTGCGGTACAGTGAGGTGCTGAGGTGACCGTCCTTGATGGAGATGCGTGTGTCCAAGAATGCAACTGATTCTGGAGAATAGTCCAGGGTGAGTCTGATGGTGGGATGGAACTTGTTGATATCATCATACAGTTGTTTCAATGATTGTTCACCATGAGTCCAAAGGAAAAAGATGTCATCAATGTATCTAGTATATAACCTTGGTTGAAGATCTCGTGTAGTGAAGAAGTCTTGTTCGAACCTGTGCATGAAGATGTTGGCATACGGAGGTGCAAATTTGGTCCCCATGGCTGTTCCATGTGTCTGGATGAAAAGCTGATTGTTGAAGGTAAAGACATTGTGGTCCAAGATGAAGCGGATGAGTTGTAAAATTGCATCCGGAAACTGACAGTTGTTGGCATTGAGTACTGAGGCAGTTGCAGCAATACCATTGTCATGGGGGATGTTGGTGTAGAGCGCCGAGACATCCATTGTGACAAGGAGTGTCCCTGGTTCTACTGCTTCATGCATGCTGAGTTTCTGTAGGAAGTCCGTAGTGTCAAGACAAAAGCTGCGGGTTCTTTGTACAATGGGTTTCAGGATGCCCTCGATATAGCTGGAGAGGTTCTCACACAGGGTCCCATTGCCCGATACGATGGGACGGCCGGGTATGTTTGCCTTGTGTATCTTTGGGAGGCAGTAGAGATCTCCAATGCAGGGAGTACGTGGAATGAGAGTCCGGAGGGTGTTCTGAAGGTCTGGATCAAAGGTTTTGATCAGAGTGTTGAGTTGACGAGTGTGTTCTGTTCAGTATGACGGTGGCGCCTCCTTTGTCTGCTGGTTTGATGACAATGTTGCGGTTGGTCTTAAGAGCACGGATGGCCTTGCTTTGTGCTTGGGTGATGTTCGGGACTGTCTTGTAAGTGCAGTTGATGAATCTGGTGTTCACGCACCTCCTGATGGCTTGGGCATACATGTCCAGTCGGGGGCAGCGGCCTTCCGGAGGAGTCCAATTGGATTCATTCCTCTTTGGTTGCTGCACTGCGGATCCCTCTGTCTACATCAGTCAAAGAAGACAGAGGGTAGTAGTGGAAGGGTGCATTTCTGAATGGAGGGCTGTGACAAGTAGTGTTCCTCAGGGATCAGTACTGGGACTTTTGTTGTTTGTAATATATATATAAATAATTTGGAGGAAAATGTAAACTGGATTGATTAGCAAGTTTGCAGACGACACAAAGGTAGGTGGATTTGCAGAAAGCGATGAGGTCCATCAGAGGATACAGCAGGATATAGATCTGTTGGAGACTTCGGCAGAGAGTTGACAGACGGAGTTTAATCCAGACAAATGTGAGGTAATGCATTTTGGAAGTTCTACTATGGATAGGAAATACACAGTAAATGGCAGAATCCTTAGGAGTATTGATAGGCAAAGGGGTCTGGGTACAAGGTCACTGAAAGTGGCAATACAGGTGGAGAAGATAGTCGAGAAGGCATACGGCATGCTTGCCATCATCTGCCAGGATATTGAGTATAAAATTGGCAAGTCATACTGACGCTTTATAGAATCTTAGTTAGGCTGCAATTGGAATACAGTGTTCAATTCAGTTTGCCACACAACCAAAAGGATGTGGAGGCTTTGGATAGGGTACCAAAAAGATTTGCCAGGGTGTTAGTATGGAGAGCATTAGCCATGAAGAGAAGTTGGAGAATCTTGGTTTGTTCTCACCCGAGCGATGGAGGTTGAGGGGAGATCTGATAGAAGTCTACAAGATTATGAGAGGTATGGACAGAGTGGATAGTCAGAAGCTTCTTCCCAGGGTGGAAGAGTCAATTATTAAAGGACACAGGTTTAAGATGCGAGTTTAAAAGAGATGTACGAGGCAGAATTTTTACACAGTATGTGTTGGGTGCCTGGAAGTCAATGTCGGGAGAGGTAGTGGAAGCAGATACGATGCTGACTTTTAAGGGGTGTCTTGACATGAGATGGGGATAGATGGATATGGTCCCCAGAAGTGTAGCAGGTTTTAGTTAAGTTGGGCAGCATGGTCGGGGCAGGCTTGGAGGGCCAAAGGGCCTGTTCCTGTGCTGTAATTTTTTTTGTTCTTTGAATATTACAGCACTGAAGAGGCCCTTCGGCCCATCAAATCTGTATGACGCATGGAAGGCCCTGATCTGTCCCCCTAGCCCTACTTGCCAGCACTTGGCTCATAGCCTTGAATGTGCCAAGTGCTCATCTAAGTACTTTTTAAAGGATGCGAGGCATTCCACCTCCATCTGGCAGTGCATTCCAAACCCTCAACACCTGCTGAGTAAAAACATTTTTCCTCAAACCCCTACTAAAGCTCACTTTTAACTGTGTCCCCTTGTAACTGATCCTTCAACAAAGGCTGCTCCTTATCCTCCCTGTTCAGCGAAAAACCATGCTGACCTCCTCAAAAGACAAACACAAACACAAAAGAGATACAATGGACAGAGTACCCTTTGTCGTCCACTACTTCTGCGGAGCAGAGAGGCTGCAACATCTTCTCCGAGCCTTCAACATGTCATTGATGAATACGAACATCTTGCCAAGGCCATCCCCACACCCCCACTTCTCGCCTTCAAACAACTACCTGATAGAGGCTTATAGATGTTGAGAGGAATAGAGTGGATTCTCAGAGACTATTTCCCAGGGCTGAAATGGTCGCTACGAGAGGACACACGTTTAAGGTGCTGGGGGGCAAGTACAGAGATGTTAGAGCTAAGTTTTTCACTCAGAGGGTGGTGAGTGAATGGAATTGGTTGCCGTCAGTGGTGGTAGAGGCAAATTTGCTGGGGTCTTTTAAGACACTTCTGGATGATTTAATGGGATTGGGAGTTAGATAGTTCTATGGCCTGGTAAGTATAGATATGACCGGCACAACTTGTGGGCCAAAGGGCCTGTTTGTGCTATAGTGTTCTATGTTAACTACTTGGCAATGTTATGTGGTGGCCATTACAGAGACTTGGATGACTCAGAGACAGGACTGGTTACTTCAAGTGCCGGATTTCAGATGTTTCAGAAGGGACAGGGAGGGAGGCAAAAGAGGTGGGGGAGTGGCCTGCTGATCAGAGATAGTGTCACTGCTGCAGAAAAGATGGATGTCACGATGGATGGATGTCTATGGAGTTTCTGTGGGTGGAGGTTAGGAACAGGAAGCAGTCAAGAACTTTACTGGGTGTTTTTATAGGCCGCCCAATAGTAACAGGGATGTAGAGTAGATTGGGAAGCAGATCCTGGAAAGGTGCAATAATAACAGAGTTGTCATGATGGGAGATTTTAATTTCCCAAATATTGATTGGAATCTTCCTATGGTAAGAGGTTTAAATGGGGAGGGTTTCCTGTCACAGTACGTGGATACCTACAAGAGGAGAAGCTGTAGTTGATTTGGTATTCGGAAATGAACCTGGTCAAGCGTCAGATCTCTCAGTAGGAGAGCATTTTGAAGATAGTAATCATAATTCTATCATAATTTGGAGATAACGATCTAATTCTATTGCATTGAAGAGAGATAGGATCAGACAAGTTAGAAAAATGTTTAATGGGAGTAAGGGGAATTATGAGGCTATCAGGCAGGAAATTGGAAGCTTAAATTGGAAAGAGGTTTTCTCAGGGAAATGTGATGAAGAAATGTAGCAAAGTTTCAGGAAATATTTGTCTGGAGTTCTGCATAGCAACTTCCAATGAGACAGGAAAGTTATGGTAGGTTACAGGAACCATGGTGTACAAAGGCTGAAATAAATCTAGTCGAGAAGAAAAGCTTACAAACAGTTCAGAGAGCTAGGTAATACTAGAGATCTAGAAGAGTATACGGCTAATAAGAAGGATCTTAAGAAGGAAATTAGGAGAGCCAGAGGGGGTCATGAGAAGGCCTTAGCAGACAGGATGAAGGAAAACCCCAAGACATTCTATAAGTATGTGAAGAGCAAGAGGATAGAGTACAAGAGCTGGCCTTTAATGTTGCAGATGTATAAAACGCTGGTTAGACCTCTGTGTCCAGTTCTGGTCGCCTTACTACCAGAAGGACGTGGAGACTCTGGAGAGAGTGCAGAGGAGGTTTACCAGGATGCTGCCTGGTATGGAAGGTCTGAGTTATGAGGAGAGATTAGGCAAATTGGGACTGTTTTCCCTAGAAAGACGTAGGCTTAGAGGAGATCTGATAGAGGTGTATAAGATTTTGAAGGGGATTGATAGAGTAAACAGGGTTAAGCTTTTTCCTAGGATGGACTCAAATAGCACGAGGGGTCAGAGGCTAGTGGGGGTACGAAATGCGCTGCCAAGAGGTGGAGGCAGGTGCTCTGGAGTTATTTAAGAAATACTTAGATGGGCACATGAACAGAATGGGAATGGAGGGGTATAGAAAATTGATTTAAAATATGAAATATATAAAACTGATTTAAAATGAGCCTTGGGAGTCCCTGGGAAGTGTGTAAATAGATGATGATATTGATGCATTTGTTTTTATCCTACAGGTGCTTTGGTCCACCTTGTTGTCTAACAAGGGGCATACACGCGATGGGTCGTGAGAGGACTGCTCTTGGATCTTTTTCGAGAGTATCCTACTGCTTCACGTTGTTAGTGTACGCTTGACGTTAGTGTACCATCTGATGGGCAACACGACAGCTCAGCGACTATCGCTATGCTGTGCAGATACATGGATTTGGGCCTGTGTCTATGGGAGTTTGCGCATTCTCCCCGTGCTTGCATGGGTTTTCTCCAGGAGCTCCGGTTTCCTCCCACATCCCAAAGATGTGCTGTTAGGCTAATTGGCAAAACAAATTCTCCCTAAATTGTCTCAAATTTGGTTTTTAATCCTTAGATCTATAAACATGGACAGGGATCGCGGGTAGAGATAGGAACATCGGAGTGGCGGCGCGGGCTCGTTGGGCCTGTTTCCCGTGCTGTTTTGTTCTTTGTCATGAAGGAATAAGACCTATCAAGTGTGAAAGTTTGTATAGAACCAGTAGAAATGGCAGAGATAATTAATGAGTACTTCAGTATTCACTGTGGAAAGGGACCTTAGTGGTTGTACTGCAACTTGTGGACTGAAGGGCCTGTTTTTGCTGTAGTGTTCTATAATTAAAGGCCTACACCACACCTCCTCAATTGGGAACATAAGGGCGGACGAATTAGCTAAACAGGGTGCTTGAGAGGGGGAATTTTGGCAACCAATAGTTACAGAGTGAAATAAAGCTGTGACTGTTAACCAGACCAAGATTGAAGACATAAAACAAGCCCAGAGCAGTGACCAGGACTTGAATCAAATTCAGGAAGAGGCAAACCCTGCGCTCTTTGGAATCAAAGGATTGTGCTGGTGGCTGAACAACTGATGTTGTTGATATCATCTGTGCACAGAAGATTCCTGATAAATATGCCCACAAAGGGGAACTGAGACATACTCTGGACAAATCTCCAGATTGACTATATTGGTCCCCTACCACCCAGAGTGGAATACACATCCTGGTCATTATAGACACTTTTAATAAATGGTTTTCCAACCCACACTAACACAGCCAAGGTTACGGCTGACATCCTAGTGCAGCACATATTCTCTAGGTGTGCCTTCCCCGCAGCATCGGATCGGACCAAGGCACTCTTCACTGCTCAGGTAACGCAACACATGATGTAATCATTCAGGGTAAAACAATTCCACGTTGCTTACCACTCCCAATCTAGAAGTGTATTAGAGAGGATGAACCATACCCTCAAAGATATTATCTGTAAGGCTGTTCAGCAGAACAATCACTTCTGTTACAAAGTCCTCCCCTTCATATTAATGATAAAATTCCACATCTAGTTCCACTGGATTCATTCCCCCCGCCCCCATTTCCTCCTGACTGGACAACCTATGTGAGGATAGATATGGGCTAAGAGGATCAAGGGATATGGGGGAAGAAGGGGAAATCAGGTTATTGAATTTGATGATCAGCCATGAACAAATTGAATACAGAGTAGGCTTCAAGGGCCAAATGACCTAGTCATGCTTCTAGTTTCTATATTTACTGAGAGCAAGGTCAGCATTCAGCCTCAAGTTTCAACCGGCCCTAATTTTTGAAATGGTCAGCATTAACTGCTCTGGGAAGTGAGATGCAGCACACCAGTGTAAATTAAAAAAGATGGGTGTCTTTGTGTGATTCATCCTACTCCTCCCACATCATTTATCTCCCAATATCTGGATCAACAGCAGGTACAGGCATGCCTGTGAAGTAACCATGTGATCCTTCCATTTGTCCAGTGAATGAACATCTACAGTGCAAAAAATAGAGTCTTATTGACTACAATCCTATCCTATCCCTATCTCCTTGAGACATGCTACTGCTTGGAAATTGGCCCCAATGATAAACAGCTAGTGTGACTTTAGGCTTATCATCATCTGGATATGATGTAAAGTTTGGCTTCTAGCAGCTAATATTAAATAATATATTAGTTTTCTTCCAGATAAGGCATTAAACTGAGGCAATCTCCCCTCCCTCCACTCTCATCTCCTCAGAGGGGCTTTACAAAAACCCATTGTACCATCTCACAGAATTAGAACATAGAACATTACAGCACAGAACAGGCCCTTTGGCCTTCAATGTTGCGCCGACCAATATAAAAAGCAATGCCCCTCCAAACTAAACCATTCCCTTCTCTTCCATATACAGTATAGAAGGCTATTTCTACAGTATAGAAGGCTATTTGGCCCATTGAGCCCAACCTCACCCAGGCCCTATACCCATATTTACCCTGCTAATCCCCGACAGTAGGGTCAGTTTAGCATTGGCCAATCGACCAAACATGCACATCTTTGGAGAAGTTGGGGAGGAACCCATCTTGACACAGGGAGAACTTGCAAATTCCACACGGGCGGTGATTCTACATCAACAGGTCTTGGTGCAATCGTGGCCTCTTGAAATAAGTACTTCTTGTGCACATATGGCTGGAGATACTATCGTGGCTGTAGGCCTTGGCACGAAAAATGAAAACAAGTATTTGAGAATGAGACAGCATTTCTGGTGACCCTTCGTGGTAATCTATGGTGTCTTGTAAAAAGTAAAAACTCATAATGCAATTTGCAGTCACTTTTAATGAAAAAGCTTGACAGTTCTGTGACATTATACATCAGGTGAGTAACTTCAATAAGTGAGTAGCAATAAATGGGACACAAACATAAGGTGATCACAGAGTGGGAGCCTAAGTCAACTTAAAATGCATATGAACAATGTATAAAAATGGGGAGACTATTGTCAGGAACGCATGTATTTACAAAGGTGCAGAATTTCAACAGTAATTGAACACCAACGAGTGATATCAATGTTTCTTAATCTTTCTAACTCTAGATCTAAAGATTAAAGTTTATTTATTATAAGCAGAGATTGAGTAGACTGGATCTGTTCTTGTTGGAGTTTAGAAGGCTGAGGAAGATCTTATACAGACATATAAGTCATGAAGGGGCTAAATAGGGTAGAATCAGAGAGATTCTTTCCACTTAGAAAGGAAACAAGAACGAGAGGGCACAGCCTCAAAATAAAAAGAGTCAATTTAGAAGAGTTGAGGAGGAACTACTTCTTCCAGAGTAGTGAATCTTTGGAATTCTCTGCCCATTGAAGCAATGGAATCTACCTCGTTAAATGTGTTAAGTAACAGACAGATAGATTTTTGACCAATAAGGGAATTAAAGGTTATGGGGAGCAGCTGGATAAGTGGAACTGAACCACGATCAGATCACCATAAGCTTACTGAATGGCAGGACAGGCTCAGAGGGCTACTCCTGCTCCTATTTTTTTATGTTCTTACGTGTCACAAGTAAGGCTTACATTAACACTGCAACAAAGTAACTGTGAAACTCCCCTAGTCACAGGCAGCACGGTAGCACAGTAACACAGTAATTAAAACTGCTGCTTCATACTTCCACGGTTCAATTCCCGGCTCGGGTCACCGTCTTTGTGGAGTTTGCACGTTCTCCCTGTGTTTGTGTTAGTTTCCTCCAGGTACTCCGGTTTCCTCCCAAAGATGTGCGGGTTAGGTTGATTGGCTGTGCTAAGAAATTGCCTCTTAGTGTCCAGAGATGCTTAGGTTAGAGGGATTAGAACATACAACATAGAACATTACAACACAGTACAGGCCCTTTGATCCTCAATGTTGCGTCGACCAGTGGAACCAATCTAATGACCGTCTAACATAAACTATTCCAATGTTATCCATATGCCTATCCACTGACCATTTGAACACCCTCAAAGTTGGCGAGTCCACAACTGCTGCAAGCCCTTACTACCCTCTGAGTAAAGAACCTACCTCTGACATCCGTCTTATCACTACCACCCCTTAATTTAAAGCTATGTTCTCTCGTGTTAGCCATCACCATTCGAGGAAAAAGGCTCTCACATAATTATGGTCGCTAAGCCTAAAATGGGGAAGTTAAAGTCAGCCACCACAACGACCCTTGCTTTTTTTCATACCTTTTCAGTATCTGACTACGCACTGCTCCTGTCTCCTACAGGCTGTTGGGAGGTTTATAGTAATTACCAACATTGTGATTTCACCCTTCCTCTTCCTGAGCTCCATCCACAATGCTTCACGACACATTCCTCTAATATCTCCTCCTTCAACACAGCTGTGATCTGCTCCCTAATCATGCAACTCCTCCACTTCTTTTGTTTCCCCTTCTGTCCCATCTAAAACAACAATATCCCCGAAACTTAAACTGCCAGTCCTGTCGCTCTTTTACCCTATATGCAGATGACACTAAAGTCGGTGGAGTGGTAGATAGTGAAGAGGGGTGTTATAGTTTGCAGAGGGACTTAGACAAGTTGCAGAGCTGGGCCGAGAGGTGGCAAATGGAATTTAATGTGGAAAAGTGTGAGGTAATGCACTATGGCAGAAATAATAAATGTGTAGAGTATAGGGCAAAGGGTAGGATTCTTAGTAGTCTAGATGAACAGAGGGATCTTGGTGTGTATGTGCATAGATCCTGAAAGTAGGCAGTCAGGTCGAGAAGGTTGTTAGGAAGGCATATGGAGTCTTGGCTTTTATTGGTAGAGGGATTGAATTTCGGAGCCGCAACGTCATGTTGCAACTGTACAAAACTCTAGTGCGGACGCACTTGGAGTATTGTGTGCAGTTCTGGTCCCCACATTATAAGAAAGATGTGGAGGCATTGGAGAGGGTACAGAGGAGGTTTACCAGGATGTTGCTGGTATGGAGGGCAGGTCTTATGAAGAGAGGCTGAGGGATTTGAGGTTGTTTTCGTTAGAAAGTAGGCGGCTAAGAGGGGACCTTATCGAAACATATAAGATGATTAGAGGTTTAGATAGGGTGGACAGTGATAGCCTTTTTCCTAGGATGGAAAAAGCTAGCACAAGGGGACACAGCTTTAAATTAAGGGGTGATAGTTATAGGACGGATATCAGAGGTAGGTTCTTTACCAAAAGGGTGGTTCGGGAGTGGAATGCCCTGCCTGCAGCAGTTGTAGATGCGCCAAGTTTGGTGGCGTTTAAGAGGTTAGTTGATAAGTATATGGAAGAGAAGGGAATGGTTTAGTTTGGAGGGGCATTGCTTTTTATATTGGTCGGCGCAACATCAAAGGCCGAAGGGCCTGTTCTGTGCTGTAATGTTCTATGTTCTATATAACCCTCTGATCATCCTGTATGCCTCGGTGTACTGGCCTTCATTCATCGAGGGATTGAGTTCAGGAGTCAGGAGGTAATGCTGCAGCTTTATAGGACTCTTGTCAGACCCCACTTGGAGTACTGTGCGCAGTTCTGGTCGCCTCACTATAGGAAGGACGTGGAAGCTATTGAAAGGGGTGCAGAGGAGATTTACAAGGATGTTGCCTGGATTGGGAGGCATGCCTTATGAAGACAGGTTGAGGGAGCTGGGACTGTTCTCCCTGGAGAGTCGAAGGTTGAGAGGCGACCTGATAGAGGTTTACAAGATGTTGAGAAGATTAGATAGGGTGGACTCTCAGAGACTATTTCCCAGGGCTGAAATGGTCGCGACGAGAGGGCACAGATTTAAGGTGCAGGGAAGCAAGTACAGAGGGGATGCTAGGGGAAAGTTTTTCACTCAGAGGGTGGTGAGTGAATGGAATTGGCTGCCGTCGGTGGTGGTCGAGGCAAACTCGCTGGGGTCTTTTAAAAGACTTCTGGATGAGTATATGGGATCCAATGGGATTGGGGGTTATAGATAGGTCTATGGCTGGGTAGGTTTTGATGTGTTCGGCACAATTTGTGGGCCGAAGGGCCTGTTTGTGCTGTAGCGTTCTATGTTCTATTTAGGTCATCTCTTAACCTTCTTCTCTCTAATGAAAATAACCTCCAGTCCCTCAGCCTTTCCTCATAAGATCTTCCCCCCATACTAGGCAACATCCTCTGCACCCTTTCCAATGCCTCCGCATATTTCTTATAATGCAGCAACCAAAACTGTAAGCAATACTCCAAGTGCAGCCGCACCAGAGTTTTGTACAGTTGCAACATGACCTCACGGCTCCAAAATTCAATCCCTCTACTAATAAAAGCTAACAGACCATATGACTTCTCAACAACCTTATCAACCTGGGTGCCAACTTTCAAGGAGCTATGAACACGTACACCAAGATATCTCTGCTCCTCAACACTACTAAAGCATTGCTTTTTATTTTGGTCGGCACAACATCGAAGGCCGAAGGGCCTGTTCTGTGCTGTATTGTTCTATGTTCTATGTACTAAGAGTCCTACCATTAGCCCTATATTCTGCACTCCTGTTACTCTTACCAAAGTGAATCACCTCACACTTTTCCATATCAAATTCCATTTGCCACCTCTCGGTCCAGCTCTGCAGCTTATCTATGTCCCTCTGCAAACCGTAACATCCATCCCTCCAACTTTGGATTAGTGGGTATAATACGTAGAGATATGGGGGTAGCGCTTGGGTGGGATCAATGGGCCGAAGGGCTTCTTTCTGCACTGTAGGGTTTTATGATTCTAATCGCCACACTCTGGCACCTGTTCATGTACACTGAGGGAGAATTTAGGATGACCAACCCACTTAACCAGCACATCTTTGGACAGTGGGAGGAAACTAGCACGTGCAGGAAACCCACGCAGATAGTGATGCAGGCCAGGAATTGAACCTGGGTCCCTGGCACTGTGAGGCAGCAGTTAATGTAAGCCTTACTTGTGACACGTAAGAACATAACCACTGTGTCAAGATGGCAGCTGCCTGCTGAATACTGTTTCTTGTTGTTTTTGATGTCTTTAGCGGGCATTCTAAAGTGCCAAGAGCTGGAGGCCCTGGCTTACTGTAACCAGGTAACCTTTCTCAATCTATGTAGCTGCAGTTGATCGGGTCACAGCCAGGTATTTGAGAAAAGCTGGACACTTTGAGTCACTTGGATAGATGACCCTGGGCCATCCAACTGCTGGGACTAATAGCATTAAATATCCATTATATAATTATGGTCGCTAAGCCTAAAATGCTCCCCCACTGAAACACCGATTGCCTGGCCTGGCTCATTCCCCAATAGCAAATCTGGGTATGGCCCAAATTCTGGTTGGATTGTCAACATACTGTATCAAAAAGTCCTCCTTGACACGTCTAATACATTGCTGTCTATTCAAACTCCTGGCTGTAAGGGATTCCCAGTTAATATGGGGAAGTTAAAGTCAGCCACCACAACGACCCTTGCTTTTTTTCATACCTTTTCAGTATCTGACTACGCACTGCTCCTGTCTCCTACAGGCTGTTGGGAGGTTTATAGTAATTACCAACATTGTGATTTCACCCTTCCTATTCCTGAGCTCCATCCACAATGCTTCACGACACATTCCTCTAATATCTCCTCCTTCAACACAGCTGTGATCTGCTCCCTAATCATACAACTCCTCCACTTCTTTTGTTTCCCCTTCTGTCCCATCTAAAACAACAATATCCCCGAAACTTAAACTGCCAGTCCTGTCGCTCTTTTAACGATGTCTTAATGATGTAACGACCAACACGAGGGGACATAACTTTAAATTAAGAGGTGGTAGTTATAGGACAGATGTCAGAGGCAGGTTGTTTACCCAGAGTGTGGTGAGAGCGTGGAATGCCCTGCCTGCAGCAGTTGTGGACTCGCCTACTTTGGGGGCATTCAAATGTTCGGTGGATAGGCATATGGATGATATTGGAATAGTTTAGGTTAGAGGGTCCACTGGCCGGCGCAACATCGAGGGCCGAAGGGCCTGTACTGCGCTGTAATGTTCTATGTCTTTGTAATTACAATAACATCACAATTCTACACAGTAATTCAGGCTCTCAATTTATCTATCTTCCCTGTTATACGTAGAACATTACAGCGCAGAACAGGCCCTTCGGCCTTCGATGTTGCGCCGACCAATTAGGAAAAAGCAATGACCCTCTAACCTAAACCATTCCCTTTTCATCTATAAACGTATCTACTAACCTCTTAAACGCCACCAAACTTGGCGCATCTACAACTGCCGCAGGCAGGGCAGTCCATACCCTTACCACCCTCTGGGTAAAGAACCTCCTCTGACATCCATCCTATAACCACCAACCCTTAATTTAACGCTATGTCCATCCTATCTAAATCTCTAATCATCTTATATGTTTCAATAAGGTCTCCTCTTAGCCGCCTTCTTTCTAACGAAAACAACCTCAAATCCCTCAGCCTCTCTTCATAAGACCTGCCTTCCATACCAGGCAACATCCCGGTAAACGTCCTCTGTACCCTCTCCAATGCCTCCACATCTTTCTTATAATGTGGGGACCAGAACTGCACACAATACTCCAAGTGCAGCTGCATTAGTTTTGTACAGCTGCAACATGACATTGCGGCTCCGAAATTCAATCCCCCTACCAATAAAAGCTAAGACTCCATATGCCTTCTTAACAACCTTATCGACTTCTTGCACTGAAGCAAACACACTCCAAGCCTCCAGTCTCACTGTGCCCCACAGTTTTTTTCTGTGCCTGCTCTTACACTGTTTATCTCAGTCTCATGTTTTTCCTCGGTTCCAAAACTTTCTGGCCTGCTGTTCCAATTCCCATACCCCCGTCACACTAGTTTAACCCTTCCCGAACAGCACTAATAAACCTCCTGCCCAGGATATTGGTCCCCCTCCAGTTCAGCTGTAACCTGATCTTCTTGGATACATCCTACCTTCGCCGCAAGACATCCCAATGATTTATATATATAAAGCGCTCTCTCTTATACTAGTTCTTTAGTCATGTGTTCAACTGCACTATCTTCCTGTTCCAAGCTTCACGGGCACGTGGCACAGGAAATCATCTTGAGATTGCTACCCTAGAGGTCCTCCCTACCTAACTCCCTGAACCCTAACTCCCTTTCTCAGAAGCTTCAGGAAATTTGGCACGTTAGCTAAGACTCACCAACTTTTACAGATGCCCCATAGAAAGCATTCTGATTGTATCGCATTTTGGTGTGTCTCCTGTTCTGCCTAAGATCGCAAGGAACTACAAAAGGTCGTGAATATCGTCTGATCCATCACTCAAGCCAGTCTCCCATCCACTTATTTTTGAGATGTTGGCATTGCTGGCTAGGAATGCATGTATTGCCCATCGCCAGTTGACTTTGAGGTAGTAGTGAGCTATCTTCCTCGAACACTATAGGCCCTGATATTTTTATATTCAATGGTAAATTTGAAACAAAAAAGGGTATATAATTCTGCTAAAGAGCTGACACAGGAGATGACACAGGGCTGCAAGATTCTGTTATTGTATCAACAACAACGGATTGGCCTTGGCACTTGTAATCCAAAGGGGCAAGTTCTGACTAGCATTAAATTTAAATCAAACTGAAATAGACCAGCTCAACACTGTCAAATTATATCAAGCTATAACTTGATTTGTAACATTGACATACGCTCCTCCACTGCTTCCTTACCTGTTGTAAATGATTCATATTCCACATCTGTCCTCCTGATACAATAAATGGAGAAATGATTCTGTACTGATTAAGTTCTCGAAGAAACTTTTCCTGATGCTTCAGGAAACTATCTCCAGTTTCAACGTCAGGAAACCATGTCACTATTGCATAAGCATAGATTTGAATGTTAATTTGAATTGTGAATAATAGAATTTAATTTTATAAAGCATCACTCTTGCATTATTACTAAAACAGTGAGAAAGGATGACTGAATGCTGTGACAACAGTATAGCTCTTGTGCATTATGTACAACATCAAACTACATTTGCAATCTGTTTGTGTGTTGCATAAAAAACCTAGTGGAACAACAGGAAGATCACTGATATCAGGAGAAATCGATACGAGCAGAACAAAGAAACAAGATAGAGCAGATTGGAGCATGGAAAGGAGGCAATGTGAGGATTGGGGGGAAATTTGGTAAGAGTGTATTGAGAAAAGGAAGATGAAATGATGTAAAAACATATACGTCAGATTCCCCTTTATTAACTAAAGCTCAGCCTTCAGCACTATTACTCCTACGAAACTAGACTCCAAACTCCATGACTGGGCCTTGATTCCTCCATCTGTGACTGGAGCCTGAACTTCCCAACCTACAGACCACAATCATTAAGGATAGACAACAACACTTCCTTCATGATCATCCTCAACACCCCCCAAGGCTGTGTTCTCAGCCCCTTCCTATACTCCTTATATACCTATGACTATGTGGCCAAATTCTCCTCCAATTCAATTTTCAAGTTTGCTGATGACACCATTGCACTGGGTCAGATCTCAAATTATGAGACTGAGTACAGGAATGAGATAGAGGACTGGAGAACTGGTGCAGCAACAATAATCTCTTGCTTAATGTCAACAAAAGGAAATGGTCATCAACTTCAGGAAGTGTAAGGAGAACATGCCCCTGTCTATATCAACAGGGATGAAGAAGAAATAGTTATTAGCTTCAAGTTTTTAGGTGTGCAGATTACCAACTTCTCTTTACAGCAATCTGAGATCCTTATCTGCTTCAAGAAGACAACCATCATCCTGGTACCAAAGAAAAACCAAACAGCATTCCTCAATGACTATTTGGCTGGTGGCTCTAAGATCCATCATCATGAAGTGCCTTGAAAGTTTAGTCGTGGCACGAATCAATTCCAGCCTCCAGGACTGTCTGGATCCAATAGTTTGCCTAATGCTGCAACAGGTCCACTGCAGACGCCATCTCCCTGGCCTTGCACTCAACCCTAGAACAGCTAGATAACAAGGATATCTGTATCAGATTACTATTTATTCAAGATTTTAGGTGTCCATATCACCAACAACCTGTCTCGGTTCCCTCATGCTGACACTATAGTTAAGAAAGCCCATAAAATCCTCTACTCTCTCAGAAGACGTAGAAGACGTTTGGCATGCCAGTTACAACTCTCTGAACAACCTTTACAGATGCACCATAGAAATCATTCTTTCCTGATGTATCACAGCTTGGTATGGCTCCTACTCTGCCCAACACAATACAGGTTGTGAATGTCGCCCAATCCATTTCTCAAAACAGCCTCCCATCCACTGACTCTTGTCTACACTTCCTACCACCTCAGCAAAGCAGCCAGCATAACCAAGGACCCCCACGAACTCCCTCTCCCAAGGAGATGCTCTCGTCTCATCTGCCGTCAGAAAATAAGGTACAAAAGTCCGAGGTCATTAACCAACTGATTCAAGAACAGCTTCCTCTCTGTTGCCGTCAGACTTTTGAATGGACCTACCTCGCATAAGTTGATCTTTCTCCACAGTGTAGAGCTATAACTGTAACACTACATTCTGAATTCTTTCATTTCCTTCTCAGTGAATGGTATGCTCTGCCTGTGTAGCACATAAGAAACAATACCTTTCACTATATACTAATACATGTAACAATAATAAATCAAATCAAATCAGATCAAAGATGGAGAAAATAAAGAGGATGCTAGAAAGGAGGAAATGGAAAAGATCGTATTGAGAGACAAGGATACGAGAAGAGGTTGGGTGTGGGCACAAGAGTTGAGAGGAATATTGAGAGGGATGGGAGAATAAACAGTTGAAAAGAAATGGCTGGGATTTTGATTCCTCCCACCATCAATGGTCAATCAGAATCATGCCTGATTTCCCGGCTCCCGTGATCTTCCCAAGGAAGGACTTTCAGCGCAATCAGCCTCTCACAGGAAATAGGCAAGAGGCTGAATAAATTAATTAAATGTATGGAAATGGTGGGTGCGAGAACAGGGTGACTTGGGGGTCAATACCTGGAGGTTACCACTAACTCGGAACAAAATTGGATTAGCCATACAAATATTGTGGCTGCAACAGCAGGTCATGGGTAGGAATCTTGCCTACTGGTCAACTCCTGGTACCTCCCTCCCCTGTCCTCCCAAATACTGTTTACCATCTATAAGCAGAATAAGAAACGTGATGGAATATTCTCCCCTTGCCTGGGAGAGTGCAGCTCTGACAAAACTCAAGAAACTCAACACAATCAAGGATAAAGCAGCCTACTGATGGCATCCTACACACTAATTGTCAAACCTTCTACTAGTGGTAGGATGGCAGCAATGTTACCATCTACAAGACGCATTCCAGGAACTCAAGTAGAATATGACTTGCTTAAGACAGAAGCGGTGATTGGTGTTGGATTGGTGGTGGTGGTGGTGGTGGTTGGTGGTGGGGGGGGGGGGGGGGGGGGGTGGGGTGATTGAAGTTGGATTGAGGGGCGCGAGATGGGAATAGAGGGATATGGCTCCCGAAAGGGTTGGTGGTTTTAGTTCAATCGGACAGCACGGTCAGTGCATGTTTCTTTATTCTTTGTCAGTGGTAGGGGAACCATTGAAGACAATTCTGAAGCAGAGCACCTATCTTCACTTGGAGAGATGGAGAGACAAGACTTGATCTGGAATAGTCAGCCTGACTTTGTCAGAGGTATGACATATCTCACAAATTTAATTGAATTTTTTGGTGACCAGATGAGGGCAGTGCAGTCGATGTAGTCTATATGCATTTCAGCAAAGCTTCTGACAAGATTCCACATGGGAGACTTATAAAAGCAAATGTACATGGGATGCTGGGTAACTTTTACAGTAATTTCATTGCAATGTTAATGTAAGCTTAATTGTAACATAAACAAATTTTAATTTATCAGATAAATGATTTGAAAATTAACTCAGTTGTAGAAGACAGAGGGAGATGACAGGAGGTTATTGTAGTGACTTGAAGCCAGTGACCAATGGCATGTTGGGCCTCTTTCTATTGGCCATTTACATAAATGACATAGATGACTATATGATTTATTTTGCTCTGGAAACCCCTTTGTTTGATTGAAATTGTACACTCTGCCCTATTTATGACACAAAAGGCATTGGTCCCAATACCAATATCCTGGAGCCCCATTTGATACTTTGCTCTAATCAAAAATCCATCTCTACTCAGATTAGCAGGGTACAAGTTTGTTTACCAAAATCACGAAGGCTATTGCTTCTCCAAGTGAGGAGAATCTTTTCCGAACTTTATAAGAACCCACTTGGACGACTGTGCGCAGTTCTGGTCGCCTCATTACAGGAAGGATAGAACATAGAACAATACAGCACAGAACAGGCCCTTCGGCCTTCGATGTTGTGCCGACCAAAATAAAAAGCAATGCCCCTCCTAACTAAACCATTCCCTTCTCATCCATATACTTATCAACTAACCTCTTAAACGCCACCAAACTTGGCGCATCTACAACAGCTGCAGGCAGGGCATTCCACTCCCTAATCACTCTTTGAGTAAAGAACCTACCTCTGATATCCGTCCTATAACTCATACCCCTTAATTTAAAGTTGTGTCCCCTCGTGCTAGCTTTCTCCATCCTAGGAAAAAGGCTATCACTGTCCACCCTATCCAAACCTCTAATTATCTTATATGTTTCAATAAGATCCCCCCTTAGCCGCCTCCTTTCTAACGAAAACAACCTCAAATCCTTCAACCTCTCTTCATAGGACCTGCCCTCCATACCAGGCAACATCCTAGTAAACCTCCTCTGTACCCTCTCCAATGCCTCCACATCTTTCTTATAATGTGGCGACCAGAACTGCACACAATACTCCAAGTGCGGCCGCACTAGAGTTTTGTACAGCTGCAACATGATGCTGCGGCTCCTAAATTCAATCCCCCTACCAATAAAAGCTAAGACTCCATATGCCTTCTTAACAACTTTATCCACTTGACTGCCTACTTTCAGGGATCTATTGACACATACACCAAGATCCTTCTGTTCCTCAACACTATTAAGAGCCTACCATTAGCCCTATACTCTACACATTTATTGTTCCTGCCAAAGTGCATTACCTCACACTTTTCCACATTAAACTCCATTTGCCACCTCTCGGCCCAGCTCTGCAACTTGTCCAAGTCACTCTGTAAACTAAAACACCCCTCTTCACTATCTACCACACCACCAACTTTAGTATCATCTGCAAATTTACTGATCCATCCCTCAATACCCTCATCCAGATCATTTATAAAAATTACAAACAGCAGGGGCCCCAAAACAGACCCCTGAGGCACACCACTCGTCACCGAACTCCACGATGAATATCTCCCATCAACCACCACCCTCTGTCTTCTATCTGCCAGCCAATTCCTAATCCAATTAGCTAAATCACCCTCTATTCCACACATCTGCATTTTCTGTAGAAGTCTTCCATGGGCCACCTTATCAAAAGCCTTACTAAAGTCCATATATACTACATCAACCGCCTTACCCCCATCCACCTCTCTGGTCACTTTCTCAAAAAACTCAATGAGGTTAGTAAGGCATGACCTACCCTTCACAAAACCATGCTGACTATCCCCAATCAATTCATTTCTCTCTAAATAACTATAAATCCTATCCCTAATAATTCTCTCCAATACTTTGCCCACAACAGAAGTAAGACTCACTGGCCTATAATTCCCTGGAAGGTCTCTCTTCCCCTTCTTAAACAATGGGACCACATTCGCTATCCTCCAGTCCTCCGGAACCACACCCGTAACCAACGAGGACCTGAAGATCAGAGCCAGAGGCTCTGCAATCTCCTCTCTTGCCTCCCAGAGAATCCTAGGGTAAATCCCGTCCGGCCCAGGGGACTTATCCAACTTCAAACCCTCGAGAATTTCTAACACATCCTCCCTATCTACTACAATACTCCCCAATTTGCAACCCTGTACCTCAGTGCTCTCCACAGCTACATTTCCAGCACTCTGCGTGAATACCGAAGAGAAATATTTATTCAGTGCCTCACCAATCTCTTCAGGCTCCACGCACAACTTCCCACTGCTGTCTATGACTGGCCCTAATCTTGCCCTAACCAATCTTCTATTCTTAACATATCGAAAGAAAGCTTTAGGATTCTCCTTAATCCTATCAGCCAACATCTTCTCGTGTCCCCTCTTAGCTCTCCTCAATTCACTTTTTAATTGATGTGGAAGCTATTGAGAGAGTGCAGAGGAGATTTACAAGGATGTTGCCTGGATTGGGAGGCATGCTTTATGAAGATACGTTGAGGGAGCTAGGTCTCCTCCCTGCTGAGACGAAGGTTGAGAGGCGACCTGATAGAGGTTTATAAAATGTTGAGAGGAATAGATAGGGTGGATTCTGGGAGGCTACACAGCAGAAATGATTACTACGAGAGGACACAGGTTTAAGGTGCTAGGGGGCAAGCACAGAGGAGATGTTAGGGGTAAGCTTTTCACTCAGAGGGTAGTCAGTGAATGGAATTGGCTGCTGTTGGCGTGGTGGAAGCAAAATCGCTGGGGTGTTTTAAAAGACTTCTGGATGAATACATGGAATTAAATGGAATGGGAGTTACAGATAGTTCTATAGCCGAGTAGGTATGGGTATGATTGGCGCAAATTGTGGGCTGAAGGGCCTGTTTGTGCTATAGTGTTCTACGTTCTTTCTAGTTTAAGAATATTGTCCCTGTAATGGGGTGACCGGAATTGTACACATTATTCCAAGTGTGGCCTTACCAATATCTTCAACAAAATGTCTCAACTCCTACCTTCAATGTTCTGACCAATAAAATCAAGGGACTAAGAAGGCAATATCCTGGACTAGGTTGGGGGGGAACAACTTCCCCCACAGCAAAGGGGGAGGGGGGGGCGGGGAAACAACTTCCCCCACAGCAAAGGGGGAGGGGGGGGCGGGAAACAACTTCCCCCACAGCAAAGGGGGGAGGGGGGGCGGGAAACAACTTCCACCAAAAGGGGGGAGGGGGGGGGCGGGAAACAACTTCCCCCACAGCAAAGGGGGAGCGGGGGGGCGGGAAACAACTTCCCCCACAGCAAAGGGGGAGGGGGGGGCGGGAAACAACTTCCCCCACAGCAAAGGGGGAGGGGGGGGGGAAAACAACTTCCCCACAGAGAGGTGGGGGCGGGAAACAACTTCTTCCCCACAGCAAAGGGGGAGGCAAAGGGGGAGGGGGGGGAGGGGAAACAACTTCCCCCACAGCAAAGGGGGAGGGGGGGGGGGGAAACAACTTCCCCCACAGCAAAGGGGGAGGGGGGGGCGGGAAACAACTTCCCCCACAGCAAAGGGGGAGGGGGGGGCGGGGAAAGGCGGGGGAAACAAAATACCCCACAGCAAAGGGGGGGGGGGGCGGGAAAACAACTTCCCCCACAGGAAAGGGGGAGGGGGGGGGAAACAATTCCCCCACAGGAAAGGGGGGAGGGGGGGGCGGGAAACAACTTGAGGAAAGGGGGGAGGGGGGGGCGGGAAACAACTTCCCCCACAGGAAAGGGGGAGGGGGGGGCGGGAAAACAACTCCCCACAGGAAAGGGGGGGGGGGCGGGAAACAACTCCCCACAGGAAAGGGGGAGGGGGGGGCGGGGAAACAACTTCCCCCCACAGGAAAAGGGGGGGGGGGGCGGGAAAACAACTGCCCCCACAGGAAAGGGGGAGGGGGGGCGGGAAACAACTTCCCCACAGGAAAGGGGGAAAAACAACCCCCACAGGAAAGGGGGAGGGGGGGCGGGGAAACAACTTCCCCCACAGGAAAGGGGGAGGGGGGGGCGGAAACAACTTCCCCCCACAGGAAAAGGGGGAGGGGGGGGCGGGAAACAACTTCCCCCACAGGAAAGGGGGAGGGGGGGGCGGGAAACAACTTCCCCACAGGAAAGGGGGAGGGGGGGGGGGAAACAACTTCCCCCACAGGAAGGGGGAGGGGGGGGCGGGAAACAACTTCCCCCACAGGAAAGGGGGAGGGGGGGGCGGGAAACAATTTCCCCCACAGGAAAGGGGGAGGGGGGGGGGGGGGAAACAACTTCCCCCACAGGAAAGGGGGAGGGGGGGGGCGGGAAACAATTTCCCCCACAGGAAAGGGGGGAGGGGGGGGCGGGAAACAATTTCCCCCACAGGAAAGGGGGAGGGGGGGGGGGAAACAATTCCCCCACAGGAAAGGGGGAGGGGGGGGCGGGAAACAATTTCCCCCACAGGAAAGGGGGAGGGGGGGGGCGGGAAACAATTTCCCCACAGGAAAGGGAGGGGGGGGCGGGAAACAATTTCCCCACAGAAAGGGGGAGGGGGGGGCGGGGAAACAATTTCCCCCACAGGAAAAGGGGGAGGGGGGCGGGAAACAATTTCCCCCACAGGCAAGGGGGAGGGGGGGGCGGGAAACAATTTCCCCCACAGGAAAGGGGGGGGGGGGGGCGGGAAACAATTTCCCCCACAGGAAAGGGGGAGGGGGGGGCGGGAAACAATTTCCCCAACAGGAAAGGGGGAGGGGGGGGCGGAACAATTTCCCCCACAGGAAAAGGGGGGGGGGGGGGGGAAACAATTTCCCCCACAGGAAAGGGGGAGGGGGGGCGGGAAACAATTTCCCCCACAGGAAAGGGGGAGGGGAAAAGGGGGAGGGGGGGGCGGGAAACAATTTCCCCACAGGAAGGGGGGGAGGGGGGGGGGAAACATTTCCCACACAGGAAAGGGGGGAGGGGGGGGCGGGAAACAATTTCCCCCACAGGAAAGGGGGAGGTGGGGGCGGGAAAACAATTTCCCCCAAAGGAAAGGGGGAGGGGGGGGCGGGAAACAATTTCCCCCACAGGAAGGGGAGGGGGGGGCGGGAAAACAATTTCCCACAAGGAAAGGGGGAGGGGGGGGCGGGAAACAATTTCCCCACAGGAAAGGGGGAGGGGGGGGGGAAACAATTCCCCCACAGGAAAGGGGGAGGGGGGGGCGGGAAACAATTTCCCCCACAGGAAAGGGGGAGGGGGGGGCGGGAAACAATTTCCCCCACAGGAAAGGGGGAGGGGGGAAAGGCGGGAAACAATTTCCCCCACAGGAAAGGGGGAGGGGGGCGGGAAACAATTTCCCCCACAGGAAAGGGGGAGGGGGGGGCGGAAACAATTTCCCCCACAGGAAAGGGGGGAGGGGGGGGCGGGAAACAATTTCCCCACAGGGAAAGGGGGAGGGGGGGGCGGGAAACAATTTCCCCCACAGGAAAGGGGGAGGGGGGCGGGAAACAATTTCCCCCACAGGAAAGGGGGAGGGGGGGGGGGGGAAACAATTTCCCCACAGGAAAGGGGGAGGGGGGGGCGGGGGAAAGGGGGAGGGTGGGGCGGGAAACAATTTCCCCACGGGGAAAACAATTCCCCCACAGGAAAGGGGGAGGGGGGGGCGGGAAACAATTTCCCCCACAGGAAAGGGGGAGGGGGGGGCGGGAAAACAATTTCAGGGAAAGGGGAGGGAAGGGGAGGGGGGGGCGGGAAACAATTTCCCCCACAGGAAAGGGGGAGGGGGGGGGGGGAAAACAATTTCCCCCACAGGAAAGGGGGAGGGGGGGGGCGGGAAACAATTTCCCCCACAGGAAAGGGGGAGGGGGGGCGGGAAACAATTTCCCCCACAGGAAAGGGGGAGGGGGGGGCGGGAAACAATTTCCCCCACAGGAAAGGGGGAGGGGGGGGGGGAAACAATTTCCCCCACAGGAAAGGGGGAGGGGGGGGCGGGAAACAATTTCCCCCACAGGAAAGGGGGAGGGGGGGGCGGGAAACAATTTCCCCCACAGGAAAGGGGGAGGGGGGGGCGGGAAACAATTTCCCCCACAGGAAAGGGGGAGGGGGGGGCGGGAAACAATTTCCCCCACAGGAAAGGGGGAGGGGGGGGCGGGAAACAATTTCCCCCACAGGAAAGGGGGAGGGGGGGGAACGATTTCCCTCCTGGGAAGCAGACTGTTTCCTGGATCTAAGGGAATGATTTCCAGGGACTGAATGCTTTCAGGTGCTTTCCCAATAAGTTGATTTGACGCGTCTGAGGGGTGATCTCTGGACAAGGAACAAAGAACAAAACAGCACGGGAAACAGGCCCTTCGGCCGAACAAGCCCACACCACCAACCCAATGTTCCCACCTCTATCCTGTCTATGTTTATAGATCTATGGATTAAAAATCAAATTTCAGACGATTTAGGGAGAATTTGTTTTGCCAATTAACCTAAGAGCACATCTTTGGGATGTGAGAGGAAACCGGAACACCCGGAGAAAACCCACACAAGCACAGGGAGAATGCGCAAACTCCCACAGACACAGGCCCAAATCTACATATCTGCACAGCGATAGTCACTGAGCTGTTGTGTTGCCCATCAAATGGTCCAGGTCAAGCGTACACTAACGACGTGAAGCACTAGGCTACTCTCAAAAAAATACAAGAGCAGCCCTCTCACGATGCGTGTATGCCCCTCGTTAGTCAACAAGGTGGACCAAAGCACCTATAGGATAAAAAACAAGTACATCAATATCATCTATTTACTCACTTCCCAGGGAAGTGAGTTCATCAGAAAAATCAGTTTTCTAGACGCCTCCATTCCCATTCTGTTCATGTGCCCATCTAAGTATTTCTTAAATAACTCCAGACTACCTGCTTCCACCACTTTAATTGGCAGCGCATTCCATACCCCCACCAACCTCTGTGTAAAAAAAACTCCCTCCAGTATCCAAATTATACCTTACCCCCCTCACCCTAAGCCCGTGACCCCTCGTGCTATTAGAGTCCATCCTAGGAAAAAGCTTAACCCTGTTTACTCTATCTATACCCCTCAATCTTGTACACCTCTATCAGATCTCCTCTCAGTCTATGTCTTTCTAAGGAAAACAGCCCCAATTTGCCTAATCTCTCCTCGTAACTCAGACCTTCCACACCAGGCAGCATCCTGGTAAACCTCTCCAGAGTCTCCACGTCCTTCCGGTAGTAAGGTGACCAGAACTGGACGCAGTATTCCAAATGAGGTCTAACCAACGTTTTATACAACTGCAACATTAAAGGCCAGCTCTTGGACCTGAGGGGGCAACTTTTTTGTATCAGATGCTTTCTCGTCTGAACTGATTTCTCACTCTTGGGTGATTTCCAGGTCTGGCGGGGGTGATTTACCCGCTCTGAGGCAATTTCTCGGTCCGAGGGCCTGATTTCTCGGTCCGAGGGCCTGATTTTTGTCGGGCTCAGGCGGTTCGCTTGAGGACAGAGCCCAGGATCCGCTGCTGACTCGGGGCCGGTTGGCGGCAACTCCGCTCTCCCGAGCGGCAACGACGGTGTTCGGGACGGAAATCGCTTCTCTTCACCTGCTTCCGGGCGGTGAGAGCCGGAATTGGCCGCTGCGCTCCCTGGGCCCAGTCCGAAAACCTGACTCTGGGCTGAGTTGAAGAGGTGGACGATGAGGATGAGGAGACCAAGATCCGCCATCACCTCACTCTCCAACTGTCAACGGGATTCAAACCCGCGCAGCCGCACAAACTCCGAGCCGACTGCGCAACCGCACAAACTCCCGCCACGCGGCCGCGCAGACTCCCTGCCAGCTCCCCGGGCAGTGGCTCAGTGATGTCAGGGTGAATTGAGGACAGCCCCTTTTCTTCTTTGTCCTCTTTGATCAGCTCTCTATTCACCTTAATTCCTGTTCCCTGGTAATTGACATCTCAGTGAGTGGGTAAACAAACCCTTCGGCCCATGGATTCTGCACTGACCCATTAGAAACACTGCCCGGCCACCTCATCCCAGTGGCCAGCCCAGAGCGTGCCCAGCTGTCATGCAGGTACCTTTCAAAGGATATGAGACATCCCATGAAAAAATAGTAATGAGAGACAAGGATCTGAGAAGAGGATGGGTGTGAGCACAAGAGTTGAGAGGAATGGCCTTCAATGCAGATAAATGTGTGGTAGTCCGTTTTGGCAGGTCCAATGAGATGAAGGAGTATAATATCAAGGGTAGAGTCTTGGAAGTGTTGAGGAGCAGAAGGATCTTGGGGTCCGGGAGATATTCCTAATTGACAGAGGCAACTCCCAATTGACACAGGGCACTAATAATTGACAGAGGAGTTCCTAATTGACATGGGAGACCTCTAATTGACAGGAGCAGTCCTTATTGACATGGGACATTCCTAATTGACAGGGGGACACTCCTAATCGACTGGAGAATACTCCTAATTGACAGAGGAATTGACCTCTAATTGACAGATACCACTCCTAATTGACAATGCACATTTCTAATTGACAGGGGACACTCTTAATTGGCAGTGGGACAGTCCTAATTGACAGGGGACACTCTAATTGGCAGTGAGACAGTCCTAATTGACAGGGGCAGCCCTTTTGACAGTTATCACTCCTAATTGACAATGGTATTCCTAATTGTCCCTTAGACTCCTTGTTGACAGGGGATACTCTTATTGACTGGGGCACTCCTAATTAACAGAGGGCGCTCCTAATTGACACAGTCACTTCAAATTGAAAGGGGGCACTCCTAATTGACGGAGAGCACTTCTAAAGAGTGTGTTACTGGTTTTCCAGTTGCGTTCACACCTCCAAAGGTGTTCAGGACAATGGCAGGGATTACGGGAAGACACCTCACCTGCATACGGTGTCATATGAGGGATTTCCTGGAGGCAAGACGTCTCCTGAAGGTCCACATATGCGTCAAGTGTTTGGAGGTTAGGCAAATTGGGACTGTTTTCCTTAGAAAGACATAGACTTAGAGGAGATCTAATAGAGGTGTACAAGATTATGAGGGGTATAGATAGAGTAAACAACAAAGAACAAAGAGCAACACAGCATGGGAAACAGGCCCTTCGGCCCAACGAGCCGCACCGCCGTCCTAACGTCTTAATGACATATCCATGACTTTAGGCTATGCCTATTGTGGAAGATTCCCATATAGGGACCAATGTAGGGACAATTTTTTACCCAATCACCCTAAGAGAACAGGGCTAAGCTTTTTCCTAGGATGGACTGGAACAGCACGAGGGGTCACAGGCTTAGGGTGAGGGGGGTAAGGTATAATTTGGATGCTAGAGGGAGTTTTTTCACAGAGGGTGGGGGGTATGGAACGCTCTGCCAGGTAAGGTGATGGAGGCAGGCATTCTGGAGTTATTTAAGCAATACTTGGACACATGAACAGAATGGGATTGGAGGGGTATAGAAAACTGTTTTAAAATAGGGTCATGAGCCTTGGGAGTCCCTGGGAAGTGTGTAAATAGTTGATGATATTGATGTATTTGTTTTTAATCGTACAAGTACTTTGGTCCGCCTTGTTGTCTAACAAGAGGCATATACGTGATGGGTTGTGGGAGGGCTGCTCTTGTTTTTTTTTTCGAGAGTATCCTAGTGCTTCATATCGTTAGTGTACATTTGACCTGGACCATTTGATGGGCAACACAACTGCTCAGTGACTACATGGATTTGGGCCTGTGTCTGTGGGAGTTTGCGCATTCTCCCCGTGCTTGCGTGGGTTTTCTCCGGGCGTTTCGGTTTCCTTCCACATCCCAAAGATGTGCTCTTAGGCTGATTGGCAAAACAAATTCTCCCTAAATTGTCTCAAATTTGGTTTCAATCCATTGACCTGTAAACACAGACAGGGATCACGGGCAGAAGTGGGAACATCGAGTTGGCGGCGTGGGCTCGTTGGTTCGAAGGGCCTGTTTCCTGTGCTGTTTTGTTCTTTGTTCTAAATGACTGGGGCACTTCTAATTGATATGGGCACTCCTAATTGAATGGGGTACTCCAATTGACAGGGGACATCCCTAATTGACAAGGGCACTACTAATGGACAGTTCATTCCTAATTCAGGGAGGATGTATTAATAATTTTGGAAAATCTGAGGGTCAATAAGTCCCCTGGACCAGATAGGATACGCCCTAGAATATTTTGGGAGACAAGGAATGAGATTGTGGAGCCTTTAATTTTGATCTTTGCATCGTCAGTGTCCATGGGAATTGTGCCAGAGGACTGGAGAATGGCGAATGTTGTTTCTCTTTTCAAGAAAGAAAATAAGAATGACGCTGGTAATTATAGGCTGGTTAATCTTACTTCGGTGGTTGCTAAGTTAATGGAAAGTGTGCTGAGAGATAGAATTTATGACATTTGGAAAGATTCAGTTTAATCCGGGATAGTCAACATAGTTTCGTGAGGGGTAAGTCCTGCCTCACAAATTTGATTGAATTCTTTGAGGAGGCTCATGAAGAAAATGAGGAAGTGTGGGATAGAAGGAAATTTGGCCGATTGGATAAATAATTCATGGAAGAGAGAGGGTAGTGGTGGAGGAAAAATTTTCAGACTGGAGGCCAGGTACCAGCGGTATACCACAGGGATCAGGGCTGGGTCCTCTGCTATTTGTAATTTTTATCAATGACTTGAATGAGGGGTCTGAAGGGTGGGTTAGTAAATTTGCTAATGACACCAAGATTGGTGGAGGGTTCTTGCAGACTGCAAAGAGACATTGATAGGATGAAGAGCTGGGCTGAAAAGTGGCAGATGGAGTTTATGTTAAGTGCAAGGTGATTCATTTTGGTAGGACAAATGTGAATGCGGATTACAGGGTCAACGGCAGGGTTCTGAGGATTGTGGAATAACAGAGAGAGCTTGGGGTTTATATCCACAGATCTCTGAAGGTTGCCAGTCAAGTGGATAGAGCTGTGAAGAAGGCTTATAGTGTATTAGCATTTATTAACAGGAGTTTAAGAACCGTGGGGTTATGCTGCAACTGAATATTGTGTGCAATTCTGGTCACCTCACTATAAGAAGGATGTAGAAGCACAGGAGAGAGCGCAGAGGAGATTTACCAGGATGGAGGGTAGGTCTTATCTGGAAAGATTGAGGGAGTTGGGGCTTTTCTCTTTAGAGTGGAGGAGGATGAGAGGTGACTTAATAGAGGTTTATAAGATGATGAGGGGGATAGATAGAGACTGTTTCCTCAGGTGGATGTAGCTGTTTGACAGAGATACTACTAATTGACAGTGGGACCTCCTTATTGACAGATGGTGATCCAATTGGCAGAGGGCTCTGCTAGTTGAAAGGGGGCACTCTTTCATTTAATTGAAACAGGCACTCCCAATTGACAGGTGCACTGCTAATTAATATGGATAACTCCTAATTGACAAGGAGATTCCTATTGATGGGGGGCACTCCCAATTAACATGGTGCACTCCCAATTAACAGGGGCACTCCTAATTGACAAAGGGGGAACTTCTAATTAACAGAGGGCACTCCAGTTTTCAGATTGCACTCCTAATTAACAAAGGGTTAATTGACACAGGCACTCCTAATTGACAGGGGGCACTCTTAAGTGACATGGTCACTCCCAATTGAGAGAGGTACTCTTAATAAACAGAGGACGCTTCTAATTGATAAGGGGCACTCCTAATTAGGGAGCTCTCTAATTTGCTGGGAGCAATCCAGATTGATAGTGACTCCAAATTGACATGGGATACTCTTAATTAGGGGCACTACTAATTCATAGGGTGTACTCGTAATTGACAGGGAGCAATCCCAATTGACAGGGATATTCCTAGTTAACAGGGGTGCTCCTAATTGGCATGGGACTCCCAATTGACAGGGGCATCTGATAATTAATAATCTGATAATTATTGACAGGGGCACGCCTAATTGGCATGGAACTCCCAATTGAAATGGGAACTCCTATTTTACATGGGTATTGCTAATTTACACGGGCACTCCCAATTGACAGGGGATACTCCTAATAAACAAGAGGTGATCCTAGTTAACATGGGGACTCCTAATTGACAGGGGGCACTCGTAATTTACTGGGGACACTCATAGTGTAAAGCCGTACCCGCAGTCCGATCGCCTCCCTACCCTTTTCGTTAAATATAGACTGGCAGGAAACAGTACAGAGATGGAGAAGTGTCCCATATGGGAAAAAATCAGGGAATATATTACAAAGAAAAAGTGGCCCCTATGGACAGAATCTTGTGCTAATACTGAGATGGGATTGGGATCTCTAGGGCAGATTTTGAAGTAAGGCTGGTCAAGGGGAAGAGTGAACTTATAGTTGACCATGAGGCAAGGCTCAAACCTAACTCTGGAGTAGAGAGGAGTGTTCATTATATCTTTGATACCAACTGACTTAGAGGCACTGATTGTAAATTAACAGGCAGTGTATCCTTTCAGTCACTGCTTGTTCCCCTGGAACTATGCCTAGAGAAATGGATAGAAAACTACAGTGAATTTGTGGATCTGGAATCCATGAGTCAAAGATGTTTTAATGAGAGAAACAGAGATAAAGAAAATGTTTGTTGAAACTGAGTAAAGTTATTATGATTATTAGTTTGGACGAGTTACAGAGTGAGAAGTCAGAGAAATTGAAGTTAAAGAGAAATTATGAGAGAGTTGTGAAATTAAGAGAAGAAAATAAGTAATTTTGTGGAAAAGTAGATAAGCAGGAACAAAACAATGAGGTAAATATATTACCTATGATTCACTTTAAAGTATATCAAGTTAGTAAAAAGAATGCAAGTTCTGATTACTCCAAGTTCCAGCAGGAGATTGATCAATTAAAATCTCAGCTGAGAATGCAGATAAAGATGTTGTCTGTGTTTGGGACAGTCGAGTCTGAGGAAGATGGTGTTTATGGATTGGATTGTGGCATTGACTGGGGACCCCCACTTCTTCCTCTGGAGCACTCCTAATTAACAAGGCATTCCTAATTGACTTGGTCACTCCCAGTTGACAGGGGGTACTCCAAATAAAAGGGGGTACTCCTGATTGACAGGGAGCTCCTGTAATTAGGGAGCACTCCAGATTGAAATAGTGACCCCAAATTGACACTGTTTAATTGACAGGAGGAGCTCCTCATTGACAGGGATATGCCGAGTTAACAGGGGGTGCTCCTAATTGACAGAGGGCACTTCCAATTGATGACAGGCACTCCTAATTAACGGGCACTCCTAATTGACAGGATCTCTTAATTGACTTTGGGCATCCCTAAATAACAGGGGCACTCTTAATTCACAGAGAAACTCCTACTTGACAGAGGGCTCATTTAATTGACAGAGGACACAACTTATTGACAGGGGCACTGCTAATTGACACCGGCACTCCTAATTGGTGTGGGACTCCCAATTGAAATGGGCCCTTCTAATTGACAGGAGGCATTCCTAATTTACAAGAAGCACTCTGAATTGACAGGGGCACTCTTAATTGTTAGGGGATTCTCCAAATTGATGTGGGCATTTCTAATTGACATGGGCACTCCCAATTCTCATGGAGAATCCTAACTTTCTGGTACAGTCAGAATGGGGAGGGCACTCCTAATTGATGTGGGGCACTCCTAATTAAGAGGGGGCTCTCCTAGTTGACAGGGAGCACACATAATTGTCATGGCCACTCCCAATTGACATGAGTCACTCCTAGTTGACACAGGCACTCCTAATTTATCAATTGGGAGTCAATTACAAGTACTTCTTGCTAATTAGGAGTCACTATTTCAATCTGGAGTGCTCCCTGTAAATTAGGAGTGTCGCTGTCAATTAGGAGTCCCCTGTCTATTCTAATTGACAGGAGCATCCTAATTAACAGAGGCACTGCTAATTCACACAGGGTGTAACAAGGGCACTCCTAATTCACAGGGACACTCCTAATTGACAGGGGACATCCCTTATAAACAGATGGGCACTCTTAATAGAGAGGGGGCACTCCTAATTGACAGGGGTCAATCATAACTAATAAGAGGTATTCCTAATTGACAGTGGACATTCCTCTTTACAGAGGACTCCTAATTGACAGGGGGTACGTCACATTGGAAGTGGGAGTAAGTGGTGTGATCAGCAAGTTTGCAGATGACACAAAGATGGCTGGACTTGCTAATAGTGAGCAGCATTGTCAGGCGATACAGCAGGATATCGATAGGCTGTATATTGGGCAGAGAAGTGGCAGATGGAATTCAATCCAGATAAGTGCGAGGTGATGCATTTTGGAAGAAATAATGTAGGGGGGAGTTACACGATAAATGGTAGGCCTATTAAGAGTATAGAAATGCAAAGTGACCTGGGGGTGCAAGTATACAAGTCCTTGAAGGTGGCAATAGAGGTGGAGAAGGTGGAAAAGAAGGCTTATGGTATGCTTGCCTTTATAGGGAAGGGTATAGAGCCCGCATTTGGAGTACTGTGTCCAGTACTTGTTTTTATTCTACAGGTGCTTCGATCCGCCTTGTTGTCTAACAAGGGGCATACACGCGATGGGTCGTGAGAGGGCTGCTCTTGGATTTTTCGAGAGTATCCTAGTGCTTCACGTCGTTAATGTACGCTTGACCTGGACGACAGCTGTGACTATCGCTGTGCTGTGCAGATACGTGGATTTGGGCCTGTGTCTGTGGGAGTTTGCACATTCTCCCCGTGCTTGCGTGTGTTTTCTCCGGATGCTCCGGTTTCCTCCCACATCCCAAAAATGTGCTCTTAGGCTAATTGGCAAAACAAATTCTCCCTAAATTGTCTCAAATTTGGTTTTTAATCCATAGATCTATAAACATAGACAGGGATCGCAGGTAGAGGTGAGAACATCTAGGTGGCGGTGCAGGCTCGTTGGGCTGAAGGGCCTGTTTTCCATGCTGTTTTGTTCTTTGTTCTTTCTTCTTTGTTCTTTGTTCTGGTCGCCTTACAACGGAAAGACGCAAAAACATGCTCTTAGGCTGATTGGTGTAACAAATTGTCCCTGAATTAGTCTTCCCTCAATCTTCCCCAATAGGTGTAGATAAAAGTCGTAGGTAGAGGAGGGCACTCAATGTTAAAATGGTGATGCGGGCTCGTTGGGCCGAAGGGCCTGTTTCCCGTGCTGTATTGTTCTTTGTTCACTCCTAATGAACAGAGGGGTGCTTGGTGTGGATTGATGGGTTGATTGGAATTAGATTGAGGGACTTGAGTTTTGAGTTAAGGGGAGGTTGGATATACTACGATTTTTTTGTCTGGAGCATTGGAGGCTTGGGGATGATTTTATTGAGGCCATAAAATAATAAGGGGCATTGTTAATGTAGGTAGTCACCATCCTTTCCCCTTGATCGAGGATTCTAAATTTCAAGGATATAGTTTAAGGTGAAAGAAACAAATGCCTCCAGGAAGGCAATTCTCTCACTCAGAGGGTGGTGAGTGTCTGGAATGAGCTGCGTAGGCAGTTATACTATAGAGACAGCTCAGAAACAGGCCTTTTGGCCCTTCTTGTCTGTGGTGAACCATTTTTTGCCTAGTCCACTGACCTGCACTTGGACCATATCCCTCCACACTCCTCTCATCCATGAACCCGCCCAAGTTTTTCTTAAATGTTAAAATTGACCCCGCATTTACCACTTTATCCGGCAGCTCATTCCACACTCCCACCACCCTCTGCATGAAGAAACCACCCCTAATATTCCCTTTAAACTTTTCTTCTTTCACCCTTAACCCACGCCCTCTGAATTTTTTCTCTCCTAGCCTCAGAGGGAAAAGTCTGCTTGCATTCACTCTATCTATAACCATCAAAATCTTATACACCTCTATCAAATATCCCTTCTCTTCGGTATTCACGCAGAGTGCTGGAAATGTAGCTATGGAGAGCACTGAGGTACAGGGTTGCAAATTGGGAAGTATTGTAGTAAATAGGGAGGATGTGTTAGAAATTCTCGAGGGTTTGAAGTTGGATAAGTCCCCTGGGCCGGACGGGATTTACCCTAGTATTCTCTGGGAGGCAAGAGAGGAGATTGCAGAGCCTCTGGCTCTGATCTTCAGGTCCTCGTTGGTTACGGGTGTGGTTCCGGAGGACTGGAGGATAGCGAATGTGGTCCCATTGTTTAATAAGGGGAAGAGAGACCTTCCAGGGAATTATAGGCCAGTGAGTCTTACTTCTGTTGTGGGCAAGGTATTGGAGAGAATTATTAGGGATAGGATTTATAGTTATTTAGAGAGAAATGAATTGATTGGGGATAGTCAGCATGGTTTCGTGTAGGGTAGGTCATGCCTTACTAACCTCATTGAGTTTTTTGAGAAAGTGACCAGAGAGGTGGATGGGGGTAAGGCGGTTGATGTAGTATATATGGACTTTAGTAAGGCGTTTGATAAGGTGGGCCATGGAAGACTTCTACAGAAAATGCAGATGTGTGGAATAGAGGGTGATTTAGCTAATTGGATTAGGAATTGGCTGGCAGATAGAAGACAGAGGGTGGTGGTTGATGGGAGATTTTCATCATGGAGTTCGGTGACGAGTGGTGTGCCTCAGGGTCTGTTTTGGGGCCCCTGCTGTTTGTAATTTTTATAAATGATCTGGATGAGCTTATTGAGGGATGGATCAGTAAATTTGCAGATGATACTAAAGTTGGTGGAGTGGTAGATAGTGAAGAGGGTTGTTTTAGTTTACAGAGTGACTTGGACAAGTTGCAGAGCTGGGCCGAGAGGTGGCAAATGGAGTTTAATGTGGAAGAGTGTGAGGTAATGCACTTTGGCAGGAACAATAAATGTGTAGAGTATAGGGCTAATGGTAGGGCTCTTAATAGTGTTGAGGAACAGAAGGATCTTGGTGTATGTGTCAATAGATCCCTGAAAGTAGGCAGTCAAGTGGATAAAGTTGTTAAGAAGGCATATGGAGTCTTAGATTTTATTGGTAGGGGGATTGAATTTAGGAGCCGCAGCATCATGTTGCAACTGTACAAAACTCTAGTGCGGGCGCACTTGGAGTATTGTGTGCAGTTCTGGTCCCCACATTATAAGAAAGATGTGGAGGCATTGGAGAGGGTACAGAGGAGGTTTACCAGGATGTTGCCTGGTATGGAGGGCAGTTCTTATGAAGAGAGGCTGAGGGATTTGAGGTTGTTTTCGTTAGAAAGGAGGCGGCTAAGAGGGGACCTAATCGAAACATATAAGATGATTAGAGTTTAGATAGGGTGGACAGTGATAGCCTTTTTCCTAGGATGGAGAAAGCTAGCACGAGGGGACACAGCTTTAAATTAGGGGTATGAGTTATAGGACGGATATCAGAGGTAGGTTCTTTACTCAAAGAGTGATTAGGGAGTGGAATGCCCTGCCTGCAGCTGTTTTAGATGCGCCAAGTTTGGTGGCGTTTAAGAGGTTAGTTGATAAGTATATGGAAGAGAAGGGAATGGTTTAGTTAGGAGGGGCATTGCTTTTTATTTTGGTCGGCACAACATCGAAGGCCGAAGGGCCTGTTCTGTGCTGTATTGTTCTATGTTCTATGTTCATTCTTCCCCCCAACCAGAAATTATAGCAGGTACAATTTGTCTTTTAAAAAGTATTTAGACAGCTACATGGTATAGATAGATATGGACAAAATGAGGGCAGTTGGGACTAGCTTAGTGGTAAAAACTGGGCAGCATGGATAATTTGGGCTGGAGGTCCTGTTTATAAGCTGTAAACCTCTCAGACTCTATGGCAATGCTCGAGGACTGGAGAACATGTAGTTCCGCTATTTAAGAAGGATTGTTGTTCTAAAGTAGGAAACCAGATATAAAGTATGAGACCAGCAAGTCTCATATCAGGTTGGAGAAACTTAGTTTGTTCTCACTAGAGCGACGGAGATTGAGGGGACACTTGATAGAAGTCTACAAGATTATGAGAGGCATGGACAGAGTAGATAGTCAGAAGTTTTTTCCCAGGGTGGAAGAGTCAATTACTAGGGGGTTGGGTTTAAAGGACATGTATAAGGCAGATTTTTTACAGAGAGTAATGGTTGCCTGAAACTCGTTGCCGAGAGAGATAGAGGAGCAGATACAGTAGTCAGGTTTAAGGGGTGTCTTGACAAGTACATGAATGAGATATCAATAGAGGCATATGGTCCCCAGAAGGGTAGGGAGTTCTAGTTCAGACGGACAGCATGGTCAGTGCAGGTTTGGAAGGGCCAAAGGGCCTGTTCCTGTGCTGTAATTTTCTTTGTTCTTTGTCAGTGGTAGAGAAACCATTGAAAATAATTCTGAAGCAGAGCACCTATCTTCACTTGGAGAGATGGATAGACAAGACTTAATCAGGAATAGTCAGCCTGACTTTGTCAGAGGGATGACATACCTCACAAATTTAATTGAATTTTTTGAGGTGCTGACCAGGTGTATAGATGAGGGCAGTGCAGTCGATGTAGTTTATATGCATTTCAGCAAAGCCTTTGACAAGATTCCACATGGGAGGCTTATAAAAGCAAATGTACATGGGATGTTGGGTAACTTACATTAACATTTCAATGAAATTACTGTGTAAGCTTACTTGTAACACTGATAAACGAACTTTAATTTGATAAATGGATTGAAAATTGGCTCAGTTGTAGAAGACAGAGGGAGATGACAGAAGGCTACTGTAGTGACTGGAAGCCAGTGACCAATGGCATGTTGGGCCTCTTTCTATTGGCCATTTATATAAATGACATAGATGACTATACGTGAATCGGAATAGTAAGTGTGTGGTTGATACAAAGATTAGCTGGATGGTTAACAATGAGGCAGATGTCTGGGGCTACAAGATGATATAGACAGAATGGTCAAATGGGCAGTTAAGTGGCAGATGGAATTTAACCAGAAAAAGTGTAAGGTGAAATAATTTAACAAGTATAGGACAAATGGTAGGACACTAGGAAGTTCTGTAGAACAAAGGAATATTGGTGTGTTTGTCCATAGATCTACAAGTGCAGGGTTTCAGAAGGGAAAATGAGGGAGGCAAAAGAGGGGGCAGATTGGCACTGCTGATCAGAGATAGTGTCATGGCTGCAGAAAAGATGGACGTCATGGAGGGATTGTCTACAGAGTGTCTATGGGTGGAGGTTAGGAACAGGAAAGGATCAATAACTGGGTGTTTTCTATAGGTTGCCCAGTAATAACAGGGATGTCATTCATATTCATCTTGGAGTTCGGTGACAAGTGGTGTACCTCAGGGGTCTGTTTTGGGGCCCCTGCTGTTTGTAATTTTTATAAATGATCTGGATGAGGGTATTGAAGGATGGATTAGTAAAATTGCAGATGACACTAAAGTCAGTGGAGTGGTAGATAGTGAAGAGGGGTGTTATAGTTTGCAGAGAGACTTGGACAAGTTGCAGAGCTGTGCCGAGAGGTGGCAAATGGAGTTTAATGTGGAAAAGTGTGAGGTAATGCACTTTGGCAGGAACAATAAATGTGTAGAGTATAGTGCTAATGGTAGGGCTCTTAATAGTGTTGAGGAACAGAAGGATCTTGGTGTATGTGTCAATAGCTCCCTGAAAGTAGGCAGTCAAGTGGATAAAGTTGTTAAGAAGGCATATGGAGTCTTAGCTTTTATTGGTAGGGGGATTGAATTTAGGAGCCGCAGCATCATGTTGCAACTGTACAAAACTCTAGTGCGGCCGCACTTGGAGTATTGTGTGCAGTTCTGGTCCCCACATTATAAGAAAGATGTGGAGGCATTGGATAGGGTACAGAGGAGGTTTACCAGGATGTTGCCTGGTATGGAGGGCAGGTCTTATGAAGAGAGGCTGAGGGATTTGAGGTTTTTTCGTTAGAAAGGAGGCGGCTAAGAGGGGACCTTATCGAAACATATAAGATGATTAGAGGTTTAGATAGGGTGGACAGTGATAGACTTTTTCCTAGGATGGAAAAAGCTAGCACGAGGGGACACAGCTTTAAATTAAGGGGTGATAGTTATAGGACGGATATCAGAGGTAGGTTCTTTACCCAAAGGTTGGTTCGGGAGTGGAATGCCCTGCCTGCAGCAGTTGTAGATGCGCCAAGTTTGGTGGCATTTAAGAGGTTAGTTGATAAGTATATGGAAGAGAAGGGAATGGTTTAGTTTTGGAGGGGCATTGCTTTTTATATTGGTCGGCGCAACATCGAAGGCCGAAGGGCCTGTTCTGTGCTGTAATGTTCTATGTTCTATGTTGAGGAGCAGATCCTGGAAACCATTCCATTGAACGATACAGTGCAGAAAGAGGCCCTTCAGCCCATCGAGTCTGCACTGAACACAATTCCACCGAGGCCCTACTCCCAAATCCCTTCATATTATACCCACTAATCCTGCTAACCTACACATCCCTGCATACTAAAGGGCAATTTTAGCACAGCCAATCAATGTAAATTGTACATCTTTGGACTGTGGGATGAAACCAGAGCACCTCACCAGACATGAGGAGAATGTGCAAACTCAATATAGACAGTGACCTGAGTCAGGAATCAAACCCAGGACCCTGGAGCTGTGAAGCAGCAGTGCCAACCACTGTGCCACCATGCCACCCAAAGGAAAGGTGTAATAATAACAGTTGTCATGATAGGAGATTTTAATTTCCCAAATATTGATTAGAATCTCCTGACAATAAGAGGATTAGTTGGGAAGGAGTTTGTTAGGTGTGTTCAGGAGGGTTTCTCTGTGAACCTTTTGCCTACAAGAGGAGAGGCTGTACTTGATTTGATATTGGGAAATGAACCTGGAGAAGTGTCGGATCTCTCAGTGGGAGAGCATTTTGGGGATGGTGATCATAATTCTATCTCCTTTACAATAGCATTGGAGAGAGATAGGATCAGACAAGTTAGAAAAGTGGTTAATTAGAGTAAGGGAAATTATGAGGCTATCAGGCAGGAAATTGGAGGCTGAAATTGGAAAGAGGTTTTCTCAGGGAAATGTACGGAAGAAATGTGGCAAAGTTTTAGGGAATATTTGTCTGGAATTCTGCACAGCAACATTCCAATGAGACAGGGAAGTTATGGTAGGTTACATGAACCTGTAATAAATCTAGTCAAGAAGAAAAGAAAAGCTTACAAACAGTTCAGAGAGCTAGAGATCTAGAAGAGTATACAGCTAATAGGAAGGGACTTAAGAAGGAAGTTAGGAGAGTCGAAGGGGTCATGAAAAGACCTTGGCAGGCAGAATTAAAGAAAACCCCAAGGCCTTTTACAAGTATGTGAAGAGCAAGAGGATAAAGAATAGGACCTATCAAGTGTAGCAGAGGGAAAGTTTATGTGGAACTAGAAGAAATAGCAGAGGTACTTAATGAATATTTTGCTTCAGTATTAACAGTGGAAAAGGATCTTAGTGGTTGTCGTGCAGACTTGCAGCAGACTGAAAAGCTTGAATATGTTGGCAGTAAGAAAGAGGATGTGTTGGAGCTTTTGAAAAGCATCAAGTTACCGTGGGAGGCGAGGGAGGAGATTGCAGAGCCTCTGGCAATGATCTTTGCATCATTAGTGGAGACAGGAGAGGTTCCGGAGGATTGCGGATGTTGTTCTTTTATTCAAGGAAGGGATAGACTTGTGACCAGTGATTGGTAAGTTGATGGAGAAGATCCTGAGAGGCAGCATTTATGAACATTTGGAGCGGTATAATATGATTAAGAATAGTCAGCATGGCTTCGTCTAAAGCAGTTCATGCCTTACGATTGAATTTTTGAAGATATGACGAAACACATTGATGAAGGAAGAGCAATAGAACATAGAACACTACAGCACAAACAGGCCCTTTGGCCCACGATCACATCTATACCTACCAAACCACAGATCTATCGATAACCCCCTATCCCGTTAGCTCCCATATACTCATCCAGAAGTCTTTTAAAAGATCCCAGCAAGTTCGCCTCTACCACCACCGATGGCAGCCAATTCCATTCACTCACCACCCTCTGAGTGAAAAACGAACATCCCCTCCGTATTTGCTTCCCTGCATCTTAAATCTGTGTCCTCACCGTTTCAGCCCGGGGAAATAGCCTCTGAGAATTCACCTTATCTATTCCTCTCAACATTTTATAAACCTGTATCAGGTCGCCTCTCAACCTACGTCTCTCCAGGGAGGAGTCCCAGCTCCCTCAACCTATCTTCATAAGGCATGCTTCCCAATTCAGGCAGCATCCTTGTAAATCTCCTCTGCACCCTTTCAATAGCTTCCACATGCTTCCTATAGTGAGGCAACCAGAACTGCGCACAATACTCCAATTGGGGTCTGACAAGGGTCTTATAGAGCTGCATCATTACCTCCTGACTCCTAAACTCAATCCCACGATTAATGAAGGCCAGTACACCATATGCCTTCTTGACCACATCCTCCACCTGTGAGGCCGATTTAAGAGTCCTATGGACCCGGACCCCAAGATCCTTCTGTTCTTCAACACAGCTAAGACTCCTACCCTTGATATTGTACTCTTTCATCCCGTTATTCCTGCAAAAATGGACCACGACACATTTATCCACGTTGAAGTCCATCTGCCACTTCTCCGCCCAGTCTTGCATCCTGTCTATGTCCTGCTGCAACTTTTGACATCCCTCCAGATCATCCACAACACCACCGACCTTTGTATCGTCGGTGAACTTACTAACCCATCCCTCCACTTCCTCATCCAGGTCATTTATGAAAATGACAAACAGCAAAGGTCCCAGAACAGATCCCTGGGGCACTCCACTGGTGACCTCATGCAGAAAAAGACCCATCCACAACCACTCTCTGCCTTCTGCCGGCAAGCCAGTTCTGGATCCACAAAGCCAAAGCCCCTTGGATCCCATGCCCTCTCACCTTCTCAAGAAGCCTTGCATGGGGGACCTTATCAAACGCCTTGCTAAAGTCCATGTACACTACGTCCACCGCTCTTCCTTCGTCAATGTGTTCAGTCACATTTTCGAAGAACTCAACTAGGCTTGTAAGGCATGACCTGCCCTTGACAAAACCATGCTATTTCTAATCAGTCCAAACTTCTCCAAATGTTCATATATCTTATCCCTCAGAAGACTCTCCATCAGCTTACCAACCACTGAAGTCAGACTCACCGGTTGGTAATTTCCTGGACTATCCCTGTTCCCTTTCTTAAAGATAGGAACCACATCCGCAATCCTCCAATCCTCTGGAACCTCTCCCGTTTCCATGGACGACGCAAAGATCATCGCCAGGGGCTCTGCAATCACTTCCCTCACCTCCCACAATAACCTGGGGTACATCCCATCCGGTCCCGGCGACTTGTCTATCTTGATAGAATTTAACAGGTCTAATACATCCTCTTTCTTAACATCCACATACTCAATCTTTTCCGTTTGTCGCAAATCTGTAGTACAACGTCCGAGATCACTTTCCACCATGAATACCGAGGCAAAGTACTCTGCCATTTCTTCTGGATTCACACAGACTTTTCCCCCTTCACCTTTTATAGGTCCTATCCCTTCTCTTCTCATCCTTTTACTTTTCACGTATTTGTAGAAGGCCTTGGGATTCTCCTTAATCTTATCCGCCAAGGCCTTCTCATAACCCCTTCTGGCTCTTCTAATTTCCTTTTTAAGCTCCCCTCTACACGTCTTATACTCCTCTAGATCCCTAACATCTACTAGCTCTCTGAACCTTTTATACACCTTTCTTTTCCTGACTAGGTTCACCACAACCTTCGTACACCACTGTTCCCGCATCCAACCAAAACCTCCTTGTCTCCCCGGAACGTTGTCTTGCAGAGCCCCAGACAAACATTCCTTGAATATCCGCCACTTTCCTTCTGTACTTTTCCCCAAGAATGCCTCCTTCCAGTTCATTCTTTCAATTATCTGCCTGATGTTTTCATATTTCCCCTTACTCCAGACAAACACCTTCCTATCCTGCCTGATCCAATCTCTTTCCAATGCTATCGTGAAGGAGATAGAATTATGATCTCCATCCCCAAGATGCTCTCCTACCAAGAGACCTGTCCTGGCTCATTAGCCAGCACCAGGTCAAGTACAGCCTCTCCTCTCGTAGGCTTATCCACATGCTGTGTCAGGAAACCTTCTGAACCCACCTAACAAACTCCTCCCCATCCAAACCCCTTACCCTTGGGATATTCCAGTCGATGTTTGGGAAATTGAAATCTTGCATCATGACAACTCTGTTATTTCTATATCTTTCTAGGATCTGTTTCCCTATCTGCACCTCAATTTCCCTGTCGCTATTGGGCGGCCTATAGTATACACCCAGCAAAGTTATTGACCCTTTGCTGTTCCTAACTTCCACCCACAGGGACTCTGTAGACATTCCCTGTGGAGTGGAGTACAAGTGGAGTACCTCAGGGATCTGTTTTGGGGCCCCTGCTGTTTGTAATTTTTACAAATGATCTGGATGAGGGTATTGAGGGATGGATTAGTAAATTTGCGGATGACACCAAAGTCGGAGGAGTGGTAGATAGTGAAGAGGGGTGTTATAGTTTGCAGAGAGACTTGGGCACGTTGCAGAGCTGGGCCAAGAGATGGCAAATGGAGTTTAATGTGGAAAAGTGTGAGGTAATTCACTTTGGCAGGAATAACAAATATGTAGAGAACAGGGCTAATGGTAGGACTCTCAATAGTGTTGATGAACAGAGGGATCTTGGTGTATATGTTAATAGATCCCTGAAAGTTGGCAATCAAGTCGATAAGGTTGTTAAGAAGGCATATGAAGTCTTAGCTTTTATTGGTAGGGGGATTGAATTTCGGAGCCGCAACGTCATGTTGCAACTGTACAAAACTCTGGTGCGGCCACACTTGGAGTATTGTGTGCAGTTCTGGTCCCGCATTATAAGAAAGATGTGGAGGCATTGGAGAGGGTACAGAGGAGGTTTACCAGGATGTTGCTGGTATGGAGGGCAGGTCTTATGAGGAGAGGCTGAGGGATTTGAGGTTGTTTTCGTTAGAAAGAAGGCGGCTAAGAGGAGACCTTATTGAAACATATGAGATGATTAGAGGTTTAGATAGGGTGGACAGTGATAGCCTTTTTCCTAGGATGGAGAAAGCTAGCACGAGGGGACATAGCTTTAAATTAAGGGGTGGTAGTTATAGGACGGATGTCAGATGTAGGTTCTTTACCCAGAGGGTGGTAAGGGTATGGAATGCCCTGCCTGCATCAGTTGTAGATGCGCTGAGTTTGGTGGCGTTTAAGAGGTTAGTAGATAAGTTTATGGATGAAAAGGGAATGGTTTAGGTTAGAGGGGCTTTGCTTTTTCCTAATTGGTCGGCGCAACAGGCTGAAGGGCCTGTTCTGCGCTGTAATGTTCTATGTTCTATTCCCTCCATGTCATCCACCTTCTCTGCAGTAGATATGTATATATGTATGTATGTATGTATATATATAGACTTCAGCAAGGTGTTCGATAAGATCCCCATGCAAGGCTTATTGTGAAAGTGAGAGGACATGGGATCCAAAGAGGCATTGCTTTGTGGATTCAGAACTGGCTTGCCCACAGAAGGCAGAGAGTGGTTGTGGATGGGGACAGGGATCTCGGGTAGAATTGGGAACATCGAGGTGGCGGTGTGGACTCGTTGGGCTGAAGGGCCTGTTTGCCGTGCTGTTTTGTTCTTTGTTCTTTGGATGGGTCTTTTTCTGCATGGAGTGCCCCAGGGATCTGTTCTGGGACCCTTACTCTTCGTAATTTTTATAAATGACCTGGATGAGGAAGTGGAGGGATAGGTTGGTAAGTTTGCCGATGACATAAGGTGCCATCGGCAAACTTACATTGTTGCTGGCTCCGATCTGGTCCACATTGTGGGTGGGGTTTAGGCTGCTGGAATGATCGGAGCTCTGAACTGTGCATGTGCGGTTCGAAAAAATTCTGAAGCAGCGCACCCGGGCGTGAAAGACAAAAACAGAGAGAGGCGGGGGGCATGAGCTGTGATTGGACTCCCTGGGAGGCATCCCCCCACACCTCCTCTCCAATCACACCCCCCACCACCCCACCTCAGCAGAGCACACCCCCCCCCACACCTCCAATCTATCTTGGTTGCTGCTTTCCCTCCACCATCCTTCTGACCTGCATTTGTTGGTGTGGCGAGCCGTTGATGTTATCTATATGGATTTCAGTAAAGCGTTTGACAAAGTCCCTCATGGGAGGTTAGTTGAGAAGGTCAAGGCTCATGGGATACAAGGACAGGTAGCTAGATGGATAAGTAACTGGCTTGCTAATAGGAGACAGAGAGTTATAGTGGAAGGGTGTTTTTCGAACTGGAGGTCGGTCACTATTGGTGTGCCGCAGGGCTCGGTACTGGGACGTCTTCTATTTGTAATATATACAAATGACTGGGAAGAGGGAGTAAGTGGAGTGATCAGCAAGTTTGCAGACGATACAAAGATGGTTGGACTTGCAGATAGTGAGGAGCATTGTCAGGCGATGCAGCAGGACATAGACAGGCTGGTAGCTTGGGCAGATAGATAGCAGATGGAATTCATTCCTGATAAATGCGAGGTGATGCATTTCGTGAGAAAGAATGTAGGGGGGAGGTAAATGATAAAGGGTAGACCTGTTAAGAGTATAGAAACGCAGAAGGACCTGGGGGTGCAGGTGAACAAGTCTCTGAAGGTGGGAGAGCAGGTGGAGAAGGTTGTGAAGAAAGCATATGGTATGCTAGCCTTGTTGTCTAACAAGAGGCATTCACGCGATGGGTTGTGAGAGGTCCTCTCTTGGATTTTTTGAGAGTATCCTAGTGCTTCACATCGTTAGTGTACACTTGACCTGGACCATTTGATGGGCAACATGACAGCTCAGTGACTATCGCTGTGCTGTGCAGATACATGGATTGGGCCTGTGTCTGTGGGAGTTTGCGCATTCTCCCCGTGCTTGCGTGGGTTTTCTCCGGGTGCTCCGGTTTCCTCCCACATCCCAAAGATGTGCTCTTAGGCTGATTGGCAAAACAAATTCTCCCTAAATTGTCTCAAATTTCGTTTCAATCCATAGATCTATAAACATAGGGATCATGGGTAGAAGTGGCACCATCGAGATGGCGGCATGGGCTCGTTGGGCCGAAGGGCCTGTTTCCCGTGCTGTTTTGTTCTTTGAAATCAGCATTAGAGAAATGGTTTTGGGGAAATTGATGGGATTGAAGTTGGGTAACTCTCCAGGTCCTGATAATCTTCATCCCAGAATAACTTAAGGAAATGGTCCTGGGAATAATAAATCCATTGGTGGTTATTTTCCAAAACAGGGTAATACAGACCAGTGAGCCTAACATAGATACTAGGAAAGTTGCTTGAGTCCATTTCATAACTTGGCATTTGGAAGGCAGTGGGATAATCAGACAAAGTCAGCATGGATTTACAAAGATGAAATTGTGATTGACGAATCTATTGGAGTTCTTTAAGGATGTAACTATAGAGTTGACCAAGGAGAACCAGTGGATGTGGTTTATTTAGATTTTCAGAAGTCCTTATCTGAGGAAGGATGTCCTTGCTATAGAGGGAGTACAGTGAAGGTTTACCAGACTGGTTCCTGGGATGGCAGCTCTGTCATATGAGTATAGTTGCGGCATAACCCCATGACTCTTAAGTTCAAAACCTCCTATTATGAGAAGAGACTAAATGAGTTCGGAATATATTCATCGGAATTTAGAGGAATGAGCAGGGATGTAAGTGGAACCCCTAATGTGGTAGTAAGATTCCTAAACCATTAGAAACTCAGGCATTGATGGAACAAACAGTCTTTGGTTAAATGACTTTTAAAATACTTTTATAGAACATTACAGCACATTACAGGCCCTTCAGTCCTCGATGTTGTATTGAGCTATGTGTGAACCCAAGATCAAGCTACCCCACTCCCTGTCATTTCTGGTGTGCTCCATGTGCCTATTCAATAACCGCTTGAAAGTTCCTAAAGTGTCTGACTCTATTATCACAGCAGGCAGTGCATTCCACATCCCAACCACTCTCTGAGTTAAGAATTACATTGGACATCCCTCCTATATCTCCCACCATGAACCTTATAGTTATGTCCCCTAGTAACAATTACATCCACCTGAGGAAACAGTCTCTGCACGTCCACTCTATATATCCTTCTCATCATCTTATAAACCTCTATTAAGTTGTCTCTCATTCTCCTCTGCTCTAAAGAGAAAAGCCCCACCTTTCCTCATAAGACCTACCCTCCAAACCAGGCAACACTCCTCTGCACTCTCTCCAATACTTCCACATCCTTCTTATAGTGAGATGACCTGAACTGCACACACTATTCCAAATGTAGTCTTACCAACATCCGGTATAGTTGCGGCATAACTCCACGGCTCTTAAGCTCAAAACCCCTGTTAATAAACACTAATAAGAGGTCTAACAATACCAGTTTTAAATCCAACCGATTTATTTGATAGTAAACACGCAAGCTTTCAGTTTTATAACCTTCTTCAGGCAAATGAGGTGTTCTGGTCTCCAATAGCTGTTGCAGACCAGAACACCTCATTCGCCTGAAGAAGGCTATAAAGCCGAAAGCTTGCGAGTTTACTATCAAATAAATCGGTTGGATTTAAAACTGGTGTTGTTAGACCTCTTACTGTGTTTACCCCAGTCCAAAGCCTGCATCTCTACATAATAAACACTAACATACTATAAGCCTTCTTCACGGCTCTATCCACTTCAGTGGGAACCTTCAGAGATCTGTGGATATGAACTCCAAGATCTTTCTGTTACTCCACATTCCTCAGAATCCTGCCACTGACCCTGTAATCCACATTCCAAATGAATCACCTCACACTTATCAGGGTTAAACTCCATCTGCCACTTTTTGGCCCAGCTCTGCATTCTATCAATGTCTCTTTGCAGCCTACAAGAACCCTCCACCTCATCCACTACTCCACCAATCTTGGTGTCATCAGCAAATTTACTAACCCATCCTTCAGCCCTCTCTTCCAAATCATTGATAAAACATCACAAATAGCAGAGGACCCAGCACTGATCCCTGTGGTACACTGCTGGATAACTGGCCTCCAGTCTGAAAATTTTGCCTCCACCACAACACGTCCACGTTCCCTCCACGTCTTCTGAGATAGACGTTACTTATCCAATCAGCCAAATTTCCTTATATCCCACACCTCCTTACTTTCTTCATGAGCCTACCATGGGGAATCTTCGTCTACACACTTAGTTACCTCCTCAAAGAACTCAATCAAATTTGTGAGATAGGACTTAACCTTCATAAAACTGTGCTGGCTATCCTGGATTAAACTGCGTCTTTCCAAATGGTCATAAATTCTATCTCGCAGGACTCTTTCATTAACTTACCAAACCACTGAAGTAAGACTAACCGGCCTATTTTAATACACTCGAATGAGTGCCTTGTTCGAGTCTTTACATCGCTCATCAACGGTTTTGTCAACCTCTCGTGGAACCCCAGTCAAGGGCCCACTTGATCTTGATTTAACCCCAGCTAAGATGTTCTAGCTAGGGAACGTGAGTTAAGTTCAGAGCTAAGGTGTTATAGCCAGGTTATTTACTGTCATCCCTGATGTTAATGGGCCTACTGGTGAGCCATTTGTCTGTACCGAGTGCACGAGTTACTCCAGTGGGAGGGTGGAAATTTGGGGAACAATTGGGCCGAGTTAAAGGGAATCCAATTAGGTGACACTTTAGCCGTTGCCAATTACCCTAGTTAGCACGTTTTTGGGGGTGTGGGAGGAAACCCACGCAAGCACGGGGAGAATGTGCAAACTCCCACAGACACTGACCAAGGCCGGGAGTACTGCCCTGGGTCTCTGTAGCTGCACAGCCAACAGTGCTACTCATTGGGCTGACGTGCTGCCCATACACCAGTCCATGGTTAGCACGCACTGCCTGCAGTGAAGTACTGGACAACTCTCAGATCGATACCCAAAAACCAGCCAAGCACAACCCACCGAGTGCATACCCCTTGTCACTGACAAGGTGGACTGTGGCACCTGTGGATGGAATAGGTGTCGTTAGTAACATTTACACATGAAACACCACATACAAACACCACATACAAACACCACATACAAACACCAGTGAGTCCACCATATGGTCTCCTTGTGAGCTATGAGCCCTGATGTCTGATAAGTGGCCAGCTTGTCTTACGATCTTCTAACGTCTCTCACCTGTCGTTGAAGATCCCCAGTAGCTCCAACATAAGTGACAGGGTGAGCCTTGAGATTTGTTGGGCGAATGAGTGGAATCTCTTTATGCCCAGGGAAGCCATGAGGCTGTTGTTCTTTTCCAGCCACTTGCCCCGGCGCTAATAACAAATCCAAAGTATTGGGGATTCGGGCATCCAGTCAGTTTTCCAATCTCTGGTCCGAGGTGTTGGTACTTCAGGCACTTCTCCTGCCATGCCTTCTCCAAACTTTCACAATTGTCTTCAAAACGGACTGTTACATCCACCACCGCAACCTGCTGAACTTTCTCCCTCTTGAAGATGATGTCCGGCTTCCAGAGGGTGCCGTCTTTGGCGCCCTCGGTTCCAGGTAGGATGTCCAGCCGTATTTTCCAATGTAATTGCGCAGTTGTTCCAAGATCTTATTGTGGTGCTTGATTCGGCAGTTCTTAACGAATGGGCAAAAGCCAGAAATGTGTCCAAGTGTTTCCCAACCTGCCTCACATCTTCGGCAGGTTTTTGTGGCAGAGGGATTCCCTCTTGACAGGGTCACCCACGTCGGATATAAGTTACACCGAAGCAATATGTTATTGATCAGGCGATGGGATTTCAGCTGATATGCAGCCTTCATCCAACTGTTAGATATTTTATCATTGTGATAGTAATGGACTCCCACTCCTTGAGATGTTAGCTGTCTCCATTTTTGGAATTCCCATTCCCTCCACCCTGCATATCTGTTCAGTGGCTTGCTAGGGCCTGTCTCTTCCGCAGTCAGCATTGGTAATGCGGCTCTGATCATCGCCAATGACTCGGTCACATCATTGCTGCTGTCTTCGGTTGTTGGCATGAAGTCTTCGATTTTTCTCAATGCCTTAAGAGAACTCAATTCTTCGATGTTCCTGCCAATGTTCTGCTCGCAGAACTGGAGAGAGGCGCGAATGACTCAGTCATTTGAGGCAGACAGTGATTCCCATTTTCGGATCATCGCAGATGGAATCTGGATCTCGAGCTTGGGAATTCCCAGACCTCCATTCCGTGTCTGTGAATAGAGGATGCCATCTGTTATGTGAGGTGGCAGTTGCAGGAATTTCTTGACAGCATTGCAAGTGATTTGGTCCAGTTTAGTTAGCGTATTTTGAGACGTTTCTGACAGGATCACATGATAATATAGTCTCGGGATGACACAGACTGTAAGCAACTCAACGCGTTGTCTTGGGTGAAGAGCTGCTGCCTGTAGGCTGGAGATACAGGTCTTCAACATCTCTTCCCATGCTCATTCTTCCACACTAGCCCACGGGTCTATCCGGGCTCTCAGGTATTTCTCAGTCTCTCCTGGAGGGGATGTATGCGATATCTTCCTTCTGAATCTGCCAGTTTTTGCATTGGTTGTATATGAAGGTCTTCCTCTTGTAAGTAAAGTGGAATCCTTTGGTCTTGCTGCTGTTGACAGCAAGACCAGTCATTTCGCAAAAAGACTAGAGAATCTTCAGGTTTTGTGTCATCCCAGTGTGCGGGTCACTGAGCACGGCGATGTCATCCGCGAATGCAAGGGCCGAGCAGTTGATTCTTGCTCCGTCTAGTGTCATGCTGACATCAGATTTCGCTGCTTCGAGACTACATGATAGCGGATCCAAAGCAATATTGAATAATATTGGTGAGAGCGGGTCTCCTTGTTTGACACCCCTCTCGATCTTTATTGGGGTGGTTTTGGACTTCCTGCCACCACCGTTGTATTGTCAGCGTAGAGGTCCTGGATGAGCTCCGCAAAGGCTTTTGGGAGGTTGACTCTCTGCAGTGATTTAATGAGTAATTTATGGCCGACAGAGTCGAACGCTTTTGCCAAATCAAACACAACTGCGAGGTCCTTGTGGTTCTTCTTAGCTCCCTTCATGATGTTCTGCAACACTGTGATGTTTTGGTTGCATCTGGGAGTAGCTGCCAAAAACCCTTTCTGTCTTGGGTTTATCTCGACTGTTTCGCTCAGTCTCTTCACCATGATCTTGGTGAACAGGCGCAGCAGCATTGGACCGATCGTAATTGTCGCCAAAAACATAGACTAAAAACAGTCTATGTTTTTAAGGCATTCCCTATCCTCACACTTCGGGATCAGGACTGTTCAACTCTGCTTCATACAGTTCAGGATCGTTTTTGAAGCCAACCACAAGGTGAAGAGGCGAGGTATGAGGGTCTCATAAGTCTCCTGAATATCCCAAATGTCCTCCAACTTCTGACCATCCGGTCCGGGCGTGCTGTCCTCCTTAATGCCCTTGATAGCCTGGGTAACCTCTTCCTCAGTGATCGGCTTCATCAACTCGCCATTATTGGTTTTCCTGCTGTATGGTTGGAACTTGTTGATGTTTGCTTTATTGTTTTGACTGGAGAGTTTCTCTCGAAAGCTTGCTTCCAGTTGCTCTATGGAAAGTGGACATTTCATCTGTGAAGGAGTGCCCATGATCTGCTGGGCAAGTTTGTGCCTATTGTTCTTAATAGAGCAGTTGCGTTGTTCTAAAAACGGATTTCTCTTTTGCCCATCATTTCCTCGCTCCACTGTTAACCTGGTGCCTATGCCTTCAGTTATCCTTCTCTCGTGCCTTCTCCTTCGGACAATCCTTTCCTTGCTCGTTAGTCGCACCGCCCATCCCCATCAGAAGGTCGGTGATGCTGTCAATTATCCCCACTGCCAGGACTCATTTATCGGGGTCGTTCCTCGCCGTTAGGAGCCTCTTGGCCTGGATGAGGTGTTCATCCACGTCCCTGTGTTTAGGGACTTGAGCCGGGGGCTGACTGGTGGTACTTAACTGCGGGACTGGCTCTTTAACATCTGCCTCCTACGGCTCCTGATCTTGCTCGGAGCCTGGGTTTTCAGAAACAACTGGGAGTGCATTGTTTGCTGCTTTGCACACATTTGCAAGTAGCCTGCACTTGTCAGAGATTTATTTGGCCGTTTTGGATGTTAGAATACTCCCAATCTCTTTGTTGATAAATCGTGCGCCAGCAAATCTCTTTTCAAGCTCTTCGAGGAGTGATTCCTCCTCCTCGGACTATATGCTCTTAGTCCTTCCCCGTTTGGCTGAAGGTTTGGGTAGTGCCTTCTCCACACATTTTTCATTGCAATGAACTGGATGATGGTGTCGCTCATGCTGGCTGAGTACACTCTCTGTGGTAAAGGCCAACTCACAGGCGCTGCACCTATTCTGCCCGACTGCCAGGGGCTTCTCCTCCTGACATTTCGGGTAGTGGCTGGCGATAGAGTGGAACTCCCCGGACTTACCGCATCGAGAACATTCGGTCACAATGTTCTTGGTCTTGTGCACTGTCTTGAAATGGTCTCTAAAAGCTCCAACTGTGGGGAGTATGGAATTGCAGGGCTTGCAATACAACGCCTCAGTGGGATAATGGATCACAACCTCCTTGACCTCTGAATGGTCTTCTGTAGGTTTGATTATAACAGTCTCGATGAAGGTGCCTTCATCCTGGGCATCCCCATCGCTTGCAGTAGTTGTGATGTTTGCTTTAGCTCCCGTACCCTTATTCAGGGCTTGATGTCCCTTGTTATAGAAGGTGCAGGTGGTTATCTCCACTTCCTGGATTGGGAGGCAGGCCTTATGAAGATAGGTTGAGGGAGCTGGGACTCTTCTCACTGGAGAGACGTAGGTTGAGAGACGACCGGATAGAGGTTTATAAAATGTTGAGAGGAATAGATAGGGTGGACTCTCAGAGACTATTTCCCCGAGCTGAAATGGTCACTACGAGTGGACACCGATTTAAGGTGCAGGGAAGCAAATACAAAGGAGATGTTGACACGAGAAGATGTTGGCTGATAGGATTAAGGAGAATCCTAAAGCTTTCTTTCGATATGTTAAGAATAGAAGATTGGTTAGGTCAAGATTAGGGCCAGTCATAGACAGCAGTGGGAAGTTGTGCGTGGAGCCTGAAGAGATTGGTGAGGCACTGAATAAATATTTCTCTTCGGTATTCACGCAGAGTGCTGGAAATGTAGCTATGGAGAACACTGAGGTACAGGGTTGCAAATTGGGAAGTATTGTAGTAGATAGGGAGGATGTGCTAGAAATTCTCGAGGATTTGAAGTTGGATAAGTCCCCTGGGCCGGACGGGATTTACCCTAGGATTCTCTGGGAGGCAAGAGAGGAGATTGCAGAGCCTCTGGCTCTGATCTTCAGGTCCTCGTTGGTTACGGGTGTGGTTCCGGAGCACTGGAGGATAGCGAATGTGGTTCCATTGTTTAAGAAGGGGAAGAGAGACCTTCCTGGGAATTATAGGCCAGTGAGTCTTACTTCTGTTGTGGGCAAGGTATTGGAGAGAATTATTAGGGATAGGATTTATAGTTATTTAGAGAGAAATGAATTGATTGGGGATAGTCAGCATGGTTTCGTGAAGGGTAGGTCATGCCTTACTAACCTCATTGAGTTTTTTTGAGAAAGTGACCAAAGAGGTGGATGGGGGTAAGGCGGTTGATGTAGTATATATGGACTTTAGTAAGGCGTTTGATAAGGTGGCCCATTGAAGACTTCTACAGAAAATGCAGATGTGTGGAATAGAGGGTGATTTAGCTAATTGGATTAGGAATTGACTGGCAGATAGAAGACAGAGGGTGGTGGTTGATGGGAGATATTCATCGTGGAGTTCGGTGACAAGTGGTGTACCTCAGGGGTCTGTTTTGGGGCCCCTGCTGTTTGTAATTTTTATAAATGATCTGGATGAGGGTATTGAGGATGGATCAGTAAATTTGCAGATGACACTAAAGTCGGTGGAGTGGTAGATAGTGAAGAGGGGTGTTATAGTTTACAGAGTGACTTGGACAAGTTGCAGAGCTGGGCCGAGAGGTGGCAAATGGAGTTTAATGTTGAAAAGTGTGAGGTAATGCACTTTGGCAGGAACAATAAATGTGTAGAGTATAGGGCTAATGGTAGGGCTCTTAATAGTGTTGATGAACAGAAGGATCTTGGTGTATGTGTCAATAGATCCCTGAAAGTAGGCAGTCAAGTGGATAAATTTGTTAAGAAGGCATATGGAGTCTTAGCTTTTATTGGTAGGGGGATTGAATTTAGGAGCCGCAGCATCATGTTGCAACTGTACAAAACTCTAGTGCGGCCGCACTTGAGTATTGTGTGCAGTTCTGGTCGCCACATTATAAGAAAGATGTGGAGGCATTGGAGAGGGTACAGAGGAGGTTTACCAGGATGTTGCCTGGTATGGAGGGCACGTCCTATGAAGAGAGGTTGAAGGATTTGAGGTTGTTTTCGTTAGAAAGGAGGCGGCTAAGAGGGGATCTTATTGAAGCATATAAGATGATTAGAGGTTTAGATAGGGTGGACAGTGATAGCCTTTTTCCTAGGATGGAGAAAGCTAGCACGAGGGGAACACAGCTTTAAATTAAGGGGTGATAGTTATAGGACGGATATCAGAGGTAGGTTCTTTACCCAAAGGGTGGTTCGGGAGTGGAATGCCCTGCCTGCGGCAGTTGTAGATGCGCCAAGTTTGGTGGCGTTTTAAGAGGTTAGTTGATAAGTATATGGAAGAGAAGGGAATGGTTTAGTTTGGAGGGGCATTGCTTTTTATTTTGGTTGGCACAACATCGAAGGCCGAAGGGCCTGTTCTGTGCTGTATTGTTCTATGTTCTATGTCAGGGGTAGGTTTTTCACTCAGAGGGTGGTGAGTGAATGGAACTGACTGCCGTTGGAGGTTGTTGAGGCAAACTCACTGGGGTCTTTTAAGAGACTTCTGGATGAGTATATGGAAAAGAATAGGATAGGGGGTTATAGATAGGTCTGTGGATTGGTAGATGTGATCGGCACAACTTGTGGGCCAAAGGACCTGTTTGTGCTGTATTGTTCTATGTTCTATGTTCTCGGCTGGATGGGCCGTCCAGACCGACTCTTCTACAACAGGCTCTTCATCTTCACATATTGGAGTAATAAATTCTTCAGGCCTGGGACCTGAGTCTACCACCCAATAGTGCCCAGCAATTTGACTCGGTCTCAAGATCAGCTGTTCTGTTTGGGTCGAGACTGATCTTGTCACTAACTCTTTTGAGTTAGTTACTGTGTAACTTAGCCTTTGTAACTTTTCACAGAGAACGGTTACTGACTTGTCTGCGGGGTTGTTGTTTGTCCGGTTTGTAACCCAGCCGGTCTCCTGCCTTCCAGACAGACATTCACTTTTTTTCGCTGATCCAGCTGCTGAGACAGCCATCGCGTGGTTTTTTGGAATTGGACATTTAGCCCTTGATCGAAATCGATCAAGGTTACCAGCGGGGCCCCAGGGAGGCAGAACCAACATCTATGATTGTCAAAGCACGCAAATCCGATCACACACGGTAACTATGCCGGATTACTCTCCGGTGAGAGAACACCGTAAAGTCATGAGTCATAGTTACTCCTAGAGTCATTCCTATTTCCTTTCCTGAAGAGAGGAAAAACCTTCTCTATTAGCCACTCCTCTGGCACTATCCCTATGGACAGTGAGGACTCAAAGGTCAAAGCTAAAGGCTCTGCAATCTCATCCCTTGCCTGCCAGAGTATCCTAGGAAGTATCCTATCTGGCCCAGGGGACTTATCCACCTGAAGGTTTTTCAAAATTGCTAATACATCTTCCATCAGAACATCTACCTCCTCTATTCAGTCAGCCTGTATCACACACATCCTCAAAAACATGGCCCCTCTCCTTAATGAACACTGAAGAAAAATATTCATTCAATGCCTCACCTATCTCTTCTGACTCCATGCACAAGTTCCCACTACTATCTTTGAGTGGCCCTGACCTCACCCTGGTCATTCTTTTATTTCTCACATAAGAGTAAAAAGCCTTGTGGTTTTTCCTTTATCTGGCCCGGCAAGGACTTCTCATGCCCCCTTCTAGCTCTCCTAAGCCCTTTTTTCAAAACTCAGCTCTTGCTACCTTGTAATCCTCAAGTGACCCAACTAAACCTTGTTTTTCATCTTTTTATCCTCATTAACTTGTATGAACTAATGAGAAGCAATTTGCACAAGATGCAATTATTGTTTCAAACAAGTCATTGTGATTGTAAAATACATATGCTGATATTTTGAATGTATTATTAATTTTAAGGAACATTGTTCACTTTGGCCAAAAGCAGTTTACTGTGAGGCACCATGGTTAAAAAGACATTAGGAGGAAGCCATATTTTGAGAGAATAATTCAGCCTTGGAATTATGCAATATTTGTCAGTTAAAGTTTCATTTGGAAAGAACATTTAGAACACTGAATCATATTTCATGAATAGGGTTTATTCACTGGCCAAATGAAATGGGCTGGTGCCCAGGTGTGGTGTCACAGGTTACTCTGGTTAGACAGTCACCTATAAGGGAACACATGAGAACATTTATTTGAACTCTGGACTGACCACTTTAATTTGCTAGGCAACCGGCGAGTGGGGTCAGCCAAGACAGGAGGTAGCATCCGGATTTCATGGACTAATAAAATATCGTTAGGCTGCAAATTAGGATGCAATTAGATAAAATATTTTACAGACATCATTGTTGATTTGTGTATCCTGAAGTTGAGAGATTTAAAGTTCGTGAATGGCAGGAATGATTGAGAAGAAAATCTACAATTGATGTGGATTGAATTTTTTACATCAGATTTCATCAGAAATGTCTGGCAGTTTATCTCGGAACTATCCTAACCCTTTGATGGTCTGCAAGCAGCTACTGGTGTTGAATAAAGATACATCTTTGCAGTGAGATACCTGCCTTATGAGTCCCATATTGTCTAATCTTTAGGCAGTACCAGTCAGTTACCCAACCAACAGGGGATCTCATAGAAACTTCAAGAAAGAGTATTCCCAATGGTGGGGGCGTCCAGAACTAGGGGGTCAGAGTATGAGGATAAGGCATAAACCTTTCAGAATTGAGAATTAATTCAGAAGACAGTGAATGTTTTTCTATGTTTCTTACGCTTTCTTCAAACACTGCAAAGATGTGTGCGTTAGAGCGATTGGCCATGCTAAATTGACCCAATGTTTGCATTTTGATTCTGTGCTGAAACTGGGAGTGTTTCAGATCTGACTTTTAGTCCTGTCCTCAGATGCTCTCATATGTACTCATACGACTGAAAAAATGGCAGTGATTCCAAATCATGCTGCAGATGCCTGTAGTCAGGGCTTATCCTGCCTGAAACACTGCAGCTCCAATTGGAGCGTCCAACTACACGTGCACAGTTCAAAAAAACATTCCCCTGCCACACTGTTGGATAATGCCTTCTCCAGTCCTCACAGATATTACCCCACTATATTACTGACCCCTCTTACTCTCCCCTCACCCTCCCCACTATCCAGACCAATTGTGCCCCCCCAGCACCAATCCCCACCCCCACCAATTACACACAGAATGGCGGCAGACCCCCTCCTTTCCCCCACGAATCACAAAGTGGTGAAGGATCCCCCCCACCCACCCAATCACATGCAAGGTGGCAATGGACTCTCCCTCTCCCTGGTGGTTGATGGGATATATTCAACCTGGAGTTTAGTTACTAGTGGTGTACCTTAGGGATCTGTTTTGGGGCCACTGTTGTTTGTTGTTTTTATAAATGACCTGGATGAGGGTGTAGAGGGATGGGTTGGTACATTGGCTGATGACACCAAAGTTGGAGGAGTTGTAGACAGTGAGGATAGATGTTACAGTTTGCAGAGGGACATAGATAAGTTGCAGAGCTGGGCCGTGAGGTGGCAAATGGAATTTAGTGTGGAAAAGGGTGAGGTTATTCACTTTGGTAAGAGTAATATGTGTGCAGAATATAGGGCTACTAGTAGGACTCTTAGTAGTGTAGATGAGCAGAGAGATCTTGGTGTACAGTGCATCAATCTCTGAAAGTTGGTACTCAAGTTGATAAGGTTGTTAAGAAGGTATATAGTGTGTTAGCATTTATTGGTAAAGGGATTGAATTTCGGAGCCGAGATGTTATGTTGCAACTGTACAAAACTCTGGTGCGGCCGCACTTGGAATATTGTGTACAGTTTTGGGTGCCACATTATAGGAAAGATGTGGAGGAATCGGAAAGGGTGCAGAGGAGGTTTACCAGGATGTTGCTTGGTATGATGGGTAGGTCTTACGAAGAAAGGCTAAGGGACTTGAAGTTATTTTCATTAGAGAGAAGGCGGCTAAGAGGTGACTTAATTGAGACATATAAGATGATCAGAGGGTTAGATAGGGTGGATAGTGAGAGCCTTTTTCTCGGATGGAGTTGGATAGAACGAGGGGATATAGCTTTAAATTAAGAGGTGGGTTCTTTACTCAGAGGGTAATAAGGGCGTGGAATGCCCTGCCTGCAGCAGTTGTAGACTCATCAAGTTTAAGGGCATTCAAATGGGCAGTGGATAGGCATATGGATAGCACTGGAATAGTTTAGGCTAGAGGGTCATAAAATTGGTTACATTGGTCAGCGCAACATCGAGGGCTGAAGGCCCTGTACTGTGCTGTAAATTTCTATGTTTTCCCTTTGATGGTCTGAATTGCTTCCTTCTGCACTGTAGGATTTTATGATTCTATGAAGACAAGCATCCAGCATTTCCTTCAGTACTTTGGGCTATAGATTATCAGGCCCTTAGGATTCTATCCCATCAATCTTCCCAGCACCATTTCTCTACTAATATTGATTCCCCCTCAGTTCTTCCTTCTCTCTAAAATTACTCCGATTTTCCTGCAAATTCAACACTTGGAATTTTTTGGGGAATTCCACATCACACCTTTAGTTTCACAAGATTTGAAATAAAGAGTATTGCTTAGCCTTTTTATTAATTTTGAGTTTTTCATTCACCACAATTCCAGGTTTAACTGGCATTTCCCCAAAAAAGGTAGAAATGTGGAATAAAGTAAAACAGGAGTTATTGCTGAATGAGTGAATACATTGTGAAATTAAAGAGTTGAAGCTTATCACACCAAACAGTTCTGGCTGTCTCTCTCTCTCTCTTATCCTCCAATGATTCATTGTTGCAGTGAAATATTGCTCTTGTAACTCTGATGAGATAGAATTGCACTCATTGAAATGTCTGATTGGCCCATTCCCATCTTTAGTTCTGTATATTATCCTGGGTTAAAGACCGAGAAATTATTGCAGTGGCTACACTTGTACAATTGGTACAATTTTGGAGTTGTTTGTGAGATGTCTGAATCTGTGAAGAGAAGAAAGCATTTAAAGAAATATGAAATGATTTAGTAAAGAATAGACAAGCAAAGAAATTCTCACCGCCCCAACCCCTGTGAATTAATTAGTCATGGAGTCAAAGAGTCATACAGCACCTGGTCCACTGATTCTACACTGCCAATAACTACCACTGAAGTTGTACTAAACCCATTTTCCAGCCCTTGTTCCATATCCTTGAATGTTATGGTAATCTGTACCACCTCTACTACTATCACATCCTTCTAATAGTGAGGTGACCAGAACTGTCCACAGTGCTCCAGCTGTGGCTGAACCAACATTCTGTGCAGCTCCAGCATTACCTCCTTGCTCTTACAGTCTGTGCCATGAGTAATTCTCTTGCTGCAGAGATCATCTTTACAAGTGACAAACTGCTTTAATGAAACCACTAGCCAGGAGTTTTGTGCCAGTTGGTAATTAGAATCATACAACTCAGGAGAGGCCCTTCAGCCCATTGAGTCTGCACTAGCACATTATAAATACCTGAACTCCCACCCCAATCCCACTTGCCAGCACTTGGTCCATTGCCTGGAATGTTGTGATGTGCCAAATACTCATCCAGATACTTTTAAATCCTCCACCATTCCCAATTCATCCCTGTTGATGGGTTCAGGAGCATGTTCTTCTTTACGCTTCCTGAAGTCGATGATAATCTTCATTTTGTTCAATTGGGGGAGAGATTACTGCTGCTGCAGCAATTCTCCACATTCTCGATCTCATTTCTATACTCTGTCTCATCATTGTTTGAGGTCTCATCATGGTGAGTTGGAGGGGAATTTAGCCACACAGTCAATTTTTGTATGAAATATAATATCAGCATATTAAAAAGGGGTATGGTGCAATGGAGAGAGTTCAGAGGAGATGTGAAAGCATTATAGAACAGTGGCCTTTGTTCTGTTATTAACATGTTCTGTATCACTTCATATCACAATTGTATTGAAGCATTTCATTGTGCAAGTTGATCGATGGTCAGTGATTGGGGGTTGGATATGAGAGTGCACTCTGTCTGTACTGGTCTTAACACTGACAATTGAAGCATTTCACAACGGTTCGCTCACTACTGTCCTACCAACATCTCAGCTGGGAATAGCTCAGAAAAAAATCACACACAGGCACTCTGCAATACTAAGGTTAAAGGTCCTGGTAACAGGGAGGAAATTTTCCCATTTACTCGGCACTTTATTTTGGGAGAATCCTGGTAATAATCCATTTCTGTTTGAATGAATTCAGCATGTTATACCAGATTCTAATCTCCGGACTTCGAACCCTTTAGCCAAAGTTTTACTTTTTAAACACTCTATGCAGTGCCGCCGTTCTACTGCTAACACTTAACCTCAGACCAGTTGGCTTCAGTACACTCCTTTACTCTTTTACCTTTGTGACTGTGAATAGGAATTGGAAACAAAACCTCACCTGGTCAATCAGTCAGTCTGTGGACTTTGGGAGGGTCCCATGTAATTCAGCAGAGGCATCAATGTCTGCCCTAAGTGGAAAGGAAATGATTGAGCTTGGTGTAACTACAGGCCTGCATCACTGTCTCTGTACTGTGCTGTACATTCAGCAACTCTTCATCTACTTCCACTCCTTTAAAACACAGGGCTAGGAATGAGCTTGTTCCAGAATGCACTCACTCCCATTGTAGGGATATTGAGGACTTTGTTAGGAAGAAGAGAAAGGCGTATGTTAGGTCAAGGTGGCTGGGAATGGAGAGAGTGTTGGAGGAATATAGAGAGAGTAGGATGGAGCTCAAATGGGAAGTTAGAAGGGCAAAAAAAAGGGGGCATGAAATGGTTTTTGGCAGATAGGATTAAGGAAAATCCAAAGGCTTTTTACTCCTATGCTAGGAATAAAAGGGTGGTTAGAGGGAAAATCGGACTGCTTGGGAAAGAGAAGGGGAACTGTGCTTAGAGCCCAAGGGAATAGGAGAGATCCTGAATGAACACTTTGTGTCGGTATTCACGAAGGAGAGGGGCTCGTTGACAGCTCCTGAATCTGAAGGAGCCGTGGACCAGTTAAATATCCATACTGAGGGAGGAAGTGTTAGAGCTTCTAGGTAGCATTAAAACTGATAATCTCTTGGGCCAGATGGCATTTATCCCAGGCTGCTGAGGGAGGCGTGAGTTGAAATTGCTGGACCTCTGACGCAAATCTTTGTTTCTTCCTTGGACACAGGTGAGGTCCCAGAGGACTGGAGAATAGCTAATGTTGTACCATTGTTTAAAAAGGGTAGTAGGGATAACCCTGAAAATTATAGGCCAGTGAGTTTGACATCAGTGATAGGGAAGCCTTTGGAGGGCATTCTTAGAGACAGGATGTATAAGCACTTAGAGCATTGCGATCTGATTAGGAATACGCAGCATGGATTTGTTAAGGGGAGGTCTTGCCTTACGGATCTGGTAGAAATTTTTGAGGAGGTGACAAAAACGGTCGATGAAGGTCAAGCCGTTGATGTCGTCTATATGGATTTTAGTAAGGCGTTTGACAAAGTCCCTCATGGGAGGTTAGTTGAAAAGGGCAAGGCTAATGGGATACAAGGACAGGTAGCTAGATGGATAAGTAACTGGCTTGGTAATAGGAGACAGTAATAGCGGAAGGCTGTTTTGCTAGCTGGAGGTCGGTCGCTGCAGGGCTCAGTACTGGGACCTCTTCTATTTGTAATATATATAAATGACTTGGAAGAGGGAGTAAGTGGAGTGATCAGCAAGTTTGCAGACAATACAAAGATGGCTGGACTTGCGTATAGTGAGGAGCATTGTCAGGCAATGCAGCAGGACATAGATAGGCTGGTAGCTTGGGCAGATAGATGGCAGATGGAATTCAACCCTGATAAATGTGAGGTGATGCATTTTGGGAGAAAGAATGTAGGGGGAAGGTATATGATAAAGGGTAGACTTATTCAGAGTATAGAAACGCAGAGGGATCATGGGGTGCAGGTGCACAAGTCTCTGAAAGTAGCAGAGCAGGTGGAGAAAGTTGTGAAGAAAGCATATGGTATGCTAGCCTTTATAGGAAGGGGTATAGAGTACAAGAGTTGGCCTTTAATGTTGCAGTTGTATAAAACGTTGGTTAGACTTCATTTGGAATACTGCATCCAGTTCTGGTCGCATTACTATCGGAAGGATGTGGAGACTCTGGAGAGAGTACTATATAGATGCTTGGATTGGCGGGTACAGAGGAGCAGTGCCAGGCAATACAACAGGACATAGATAGGTTGGTAGACTGGGCAGATAGATGGCAAATGGAATTTAATCTGGATAAATGCGAGGTGATGCATTTTGGCCAGAAAAATGTAGAAGAGAGTTATAGGATAAAAGGTAAAACTATACGGAGCATAGAGACGCAGAGAGACTTGGGGGTGCAGGTTCACAAGTCTCTGAAGGTGTCCTCACAGGTGGAGAAGGTGATAAAGAAGGCGTATAGTATGTTAGCTTTCATAGAAAAGGGTATAGAATACAAGAGTAGGAGTTTGATGTTGCAGTTGTATAGAACGTTGGTTAGGCCTCACTTGGAATACTGCGTCCAGTTCTGGTCGCCGTACTATCGGAAGGATGTGGAGTCCTTAGAGAGAGTGCAGAGGAGGTTTACCAGGATGCTGCCTGGTATGGAAGGACTGTCTTATGAGGAACGATTAAATAGACTGGGGTTGTTTTCCCTTGAAAGACGTCGGCTTAGAGGGGATCTCATAGAGGTGTATAAGATTATAAGGGGTATAGATAGAGTAAATGGAGGTAAACTTTTTCCACTTTCAGAAATGGATAGGACGAGGGGTCATGGCCTTAGGGTGAGGGGGGCTATGTATAAGACGAATATTAGAGGGCAGTTTTTCACACAAAGGGTAGTGGGGGTGTGGAATGCACTGCCGAGTAAGGTGGTGGGAGCAGGCACGCTAGGGCTGTTTAAGGGTCTCTTGGACAGCCACATGAGCGGTATGCAGATAGAGGGATATAGTAGGACTGTTTAACTACGGCTTTTTTCCACAGGTAATTCGGTCCATACTTTGAGCATGCATTCGGCAGGTGGTGCGAGTACAGCTCTTGGATGTTGATTCATGGGTTGCCTGGTACCTCATGTCGTAAATGAGTGCTTTATGTGGACCATCTGAAGGGCACCATGACAGCTCAGAGACTATCGATGTGGCTGTGCAGACACTTGGAATTGGGCCGGTGTCTGCGGGAGTTTGCGCGTTCTCCCCGTGGTTGCGTGGGTTTTCTCCGGGCACTCCGGTTTCCTCCCACAACCCAAAAATTCGCTCTTAGGCTGATTGGGAAACAAATTGTCCCTATAGTGAGAGTCTTCCATATTAGGAATAACCTAATTTTATATTATGATAATGGAATTGCTACTATATAGTTATGATGCGGCGCGGGCTCGTTGGGCCGAAGGGCCTGTTTCCCGTGCTGTGTTGCTCTCTTAAAAAAAAAATCACGAGGGGTCACAGGCTTAGAGTGAGGGGGGTAAGGTATAATTTGGATGCTCGAGGGAGTTTTTTCACTCAGAGGGTGGTGGGGGTATGGAATGCGCTGCCAAGTAAAGTGGTGGAGGCAGGTACTCTGGAGTTATTTAAGAGATATTTAGATGGGCACATGAACAGAATGGGAATGGAGGGGTATATAAAACTGATTTAAAATAGGGATCATGAGCCTTGGGAGTCCCTGGGAAGGAAGTGCATAAATTGTGAATGATATTGATGTATTTCTGTTTTATCAGGTGCTTCAGTCCGCCTTGTTGTCTGACAAGGGGCATACACGCGATGGGTAGTGAGAGGGCTGCTCTTGGATTTTTTTCGAGAGTATCCGAGTGCTTCACATCGTTAGTGTACACTTGACCTGGGCCATTTGATGGGCAACACGACAGCTCAGTGACTATCGCTGTTCTGTGCAGATACATAGATTTGGGCCTGTGTCTGTGGAAGTTTGCGCATTCTCTCCGTGCTTGCGTGGGTTTTCTTCAGGTGCTCCGGTTTCCTTCCACATCCCAAAGATGTGCTCTTAGGCTGACTGGCAAAACAAATTCTCCCTAAATTGAACCTAAATTTGGTTCCAATGCATAGTACTGCAAACATAGACAGGGACAATGGGTAGAGGTGGGAACATCGAGGTGGCAGCATGGGCTCGTTGGGCCGAAGGGCCTGTTTCCCATCCTGTTTTGTTCTTTGTTCTTATTACTTCACGTAACAAGTAGCAATACTGTTTGTGGACCTCCATTGCCGTCAGGAGGCAGTTTGCTGCTCCGAATTTTTCCTGTGATTTCAGTAGAAATGCTTAGTAGGAAATCTTTCTGAATGCTGAATGGGCTTTCTGACAGCTTTGTGATGCCGGTGAAAAGTTGACCTGACAGTGCAAGGAAATGGAATTTGTTTTCTGAACCATTTTAGTTTTGGGAAATTGTGCACAGTCCTGGCATTGACCCTCTTTTCACAGGTACTCATCAGTTTGATTCACAAAGCAGACATCCACAATTGGCACAACCATAGTATTAAAACGTAGAACATAGAAAAACCACAGCACAAATAGGCCCTTCGGCCCACAAGTTGCGCTAATCATATCTCTACCTACTAGGCTTACCTATAACCCTCAATCCTATTAAGTCCCAAGTACTCATCCAGAAGTTTCTTAAAAGACCCTAACGAATTTGCCTCCAACACTACTGACGGCAGCCGATTCCACTCACCTACCGCTCTGAGTGAAAAACTTACCTCTGACATCTCCTCTGCACCTACTCCCCAGCACCTTAAACCTGTGTCCTCTTGTGGCAACCATTTCAGCCCTCAGAAAAAGCCTCTGAGAATCCACTCTATCTATTCCTCTCAACATCTTATAAACCTCTATCAGGTCACCTCTCAACCTTCATCTCGCCAAGGAGAAAAGACCGAGCTCTCTCAACCTATCCTCATAAGGCCTGCCCCCCAATCCTGGCAACATGCTTGTAAATCTCCTCTGCACCTTCTCATTGGCTTCCACATCCTTCCTGTAGTGAGGCGACCAGAACTGCATATAGTACTCCAAGTGGGATCTGACAAAGGTCTTATAAAGCTGCAGCATTATCTCCTGACACCTAAACTCAATCCCTCAATTGATGAAGACCGTACGCCTTCTTGACCACATCCTCTATCTGTGAAGCCAATTTAAGAGTCCTATGGACCTGGACTCCAAGATCCTTCTGATCTTCCACACTGCTGAGAGTCTTACCCTTAATACTATATTCCTTCATCCCATTTGACCTTCAAAATGTATCACCACATATTTATCTGGGTTGAAGTCCATCTGCTACTTCTCCGCCCATTCTTGCATCCTATCTATGTCTCGCTGCAACTTCAGACATCCCTCCAAACTATCAACACCTCCAACCGTTGTATTATCAGCAAACTTACCAACCCATCTCTCCACTTCCTCATCCAGATCATTTATAAAAATCACAAACAGCAAGGGTGCCAGAACAGATCCCTGGGGCACTTCACCTGCACCCAACCACCCAAGATCTTTTTCACTGTGAATACCAAAGTAAATTGTTCATTGAGCACCTCCTGCTATTTTTACCAGTTCTGTACAAACTTTCCCACTGCCAGATTGTATAGGTTCTATTCCTTCGTATCTCATCCTTTTGCTCGTCACAAAATTGTAGAACATCTTGGGGTTCTCCTTAATCTTACCTGCCAAGGCCTTCTCATGATCCCTTCTGGCTCTCCTAATTTCCTTCTTAAGTTCCTTCCTACACAACTTATACTCCTCCAGATCCCTAACATTATCTAGCTCCCTGAACCTTTTCTGTGTTTTTCTTTTCGACTAGTGTTAGAGGGTTGGATGGAGGGAAATTTGTTGATTGTATTCAAGAGAAATTTCTCCTTCAGTATGTGGATGGCCCGACAGAGAGGGCACAAAACTTGACCACCTCTTGGAAAATAAGGAAGAGCAGGTGACAGAGGTGTTAGTGAGAGATCAATTTGGGACCAGTGACCATAATTCTATAGTCTTAAGATAGCTGTGGAAAATGATAGGTCTGGCCCAAAAATTAATATTCCAATTTGGGAAAAGACCAATTTTGATGTATCAGGCAGGAACTTTCAAAAGTTAATTGGGGAAATCTGTGGGAAGGCAAAGGGACATCTAGTTAGCGGGCAGCTAAGTGTGTTAACCAGGTTCAGGGTAAACACATTCCTCTTAGAGTGAAGGCAAGGCTGGCAGAAGGAGGGAATCCTGGATGGCTCAGGATATTGAAGCCCTGGTCAAGAAGAAGAAGGACGCACATGATGTGCATAGACAGCTGGGATCGATCCCAGGGGAAGATATAGGGGGTGTAGGATTAGAGTTAAGAGAGAAATCAGGAGGGCAAAAAGGGGACACAAGATTGTTTTGGCAGATAAGGCAAAGGAAAATCCAAAGACCTTCTACAAATACAATAAGGGCAAAAGAGTAACTAACAAGGGAGAGAGTAGGGGCTCTTAAGGATCAACAAAGTAATGTGCGGGTCCACAAGAGATGGGTGAGAACCTAAATGAATATTTCTCATCAGTATTTATGATGGAGAAATGCCTAGAATTTGGGGAAATAAATAGTGATGTCTTGAGGAGTGAAGAGAAGAGACAGAGAAGAAGATGCTGGAAGTCTTAAAGCGCATCGAGGCAAATAAATCCCCAGGACCTGATGAAGTGTATTGTAAGAACAAAAGTTTATTTATTCACAAGTAAGCTTACATTAACACTGCAATGAAGTTACAGTGAAAATCCTCCACTCTCTGGCACCTATTCGGGTGCACTGAGGAAGAATCTAGCTAACTCACCTAACAGAGATGGTTTCTTGAGGTATAATATGCAAATCATGATGTAAAGCCAATGTGTGTTATATGTGGGGAAATATTGACAAATGAGAGGTTAAAACCTCAAAGGTATCTGAAGGCTGGGGGATCCCGAGAACAGGCCAGTCAGAAAGCAATAATCAGGGAGAAATTTTATCTATATGTAGATCAGTAAATTCAAATGATCAAAGATGGCATAGATAGGTGGTGGAACCAACTAGGAGCCAGGCGACACAGGTATAGTGATCAGAATATCATTAACATCCTGTCTGAGGCTGAGAAAACAGCATCCAATAGAAGCAATATTGAGAGAGTGGAGTTTGCCAAACTGAACTGGCAAAGGTCTCAAGGGAGAGAGCAACAGCTGCTCAGCGGCAGATATTTAAAAGGATCTTTAAAAGAATACACAAAATAGACTTCTAACAAATAAAAAAGAGAAATCTCAAGGGGACAACATAGCAGTTGTAACGATACTAACTCAGAGGCAGGAATAGAGGCAACAGATTGGGAATAACACAAAATAGCAACAAAGAATGAAAAACTTAATTAGGAAGGAAAACCGAGAGTACGAGTGAAAGACGGAAAGAAGGGAAAGAACAAAGAACAAAACATCACGAGAAACAGGCCCTTCGGCCCAACGAGCCCGCACCGCCACCCCAATGTTCCCACCTCTACCCGTGATCCCTGTCCATGTTTATAGATCTATGGATTAAAAACCAAATTTCAGACAATTTAGGGAGAATTTGTTTTGCCAATTAGCCTAAGAGCACATCTTTGGGATGTGGGAAGAAACCAGAGCACCCGGAGAAAACCCACACAAGCATGGGGAGAATGCACAAACTCCCACAGACCCAGGCCCAAATCCATGTATCTGCACAGCACAGCGATAGTCACTGAGCTGTCGTGTTGCCCATCAAATGGTCCAGGTCAAGCGTACACTAACGACGTGAAGCACTAGGATACTCTCGAAAAAAACTCCAAGAGCAGCCCTCTCACGACCCATCGCGTGTATGCCCCTCGTTAGACAACAAGGTGGACCAAAGCACCTGTAGGATAAAAACAAGTACATCAATATCATCATCTATTTACACACTTCCCAGGGACTCCCAAGGCTCATGATCCCTATTTTAAATCAGTTTTCTATACCCCTCCATTCCCATTCTGTTCATGTGCCCATCTAAGTATTTCTTAAATAACTCCAGAGTACCTGCCTCCACCACTTTACTTGGCAGCGCATTCCATACCTCCACCACCCTCTGTGTGAAAAAACTCCCTCTAGCATCCAAATTATACCTTACCCCCCTCACCCTAAGCCCGTGACCCCTCGTGCTATTCGAGTCCATCCTAGGCAAAAGCTTAACCCTGTTTATAGAACATAGAACACTACAGCACAAACAGGCCCTTTGGCCCACAAGTTGTGCCGAACACATCAAAACCTACCCAGCCATAGACCTATCTATAACCCCCAATCCCATTGGATCCCATATACTCATCCAGAAGTCTTTTAAAAGACCCCAGCGAGTTCGCCTCGACCACCACCGACGGCAGCCGATTCCATTCACTCACCACCCTCTGAGTGAAAAACTTTCCCCTAGCATCCCCTCTGTACTTGCTTCCCTGCACCTTAAATCTGTGCCCTCTCGTCGCGACCATTTCAGCCCTGGGAAATAGTCTCTGAGAGTCCACCCTATCTATTCCTCTCAACATCTTGTAAACCTCTATCAGGTCGCCTCTCAACCTTCGTCTCTCCAGGGAGAACAGTCCCAGCTCCCTCAACCTGTCTTCATAAGGCATGCCTCCCAATCCAGGCAACATCCTTGTAAATCTCCTCTGCACCCTTTCAATAGCTTCCACGTCCTTCCTATAGTGAGGCGACCAGAACTGCGCACAGTACTCCAAGTGTGGTCTGACAAGGGTCCTATAAAGCTGCAGCATTACCTCCTGACTCCTGAACTCAATCCCTCGATGAATGAAGGCCAGTACACCATAAGCTTTCTTAACCACATCCTCCACCTGGGAGGCCGATTTGAGAGTCTTATGGACCCGGACCCCAAGATCCCTCTGCTCTTCCACACAGTTAAGACTCCTACCTTTGATAGTGTACTCATTCATCCCGTTGGATCTGCCAAAATGGACCACAACACATTTATCCGCGTTGAAGTCCATCTGCACTTCTCCGCCCAGTCTTGCATCCTGTCTATGTCCCGCTGCAACTTTTGACATCCCTCCAGACCATCCACAACACCACCGACGTTCGTGTCATCAGCGAACTTACTCACCCATCCCTCCACTTCCTCATCCAGGTCATTTATGAAAATGACAAACAGCAAGGGTCCTAGAACAGATCCCTGGGGCACTCCACTGGTGACCGACCTCCATGCAGAAAAAGAGCCATCCACAACCACCCTCTGCCTTCTGCAGGCAAGCCAGTTCTGGATCCACAAGGTCAAAGCCCCTTGGATCCCATGCCCTCTCACCTTTCAAGAAGTCTTGCATGGGGGACCTTGTCAAATGCCTTGCTGAAGTCTGCCCAAGCTACCAGTCTATCTATGTCCTGCTGCATTGCCTGACAATGCTCCTCACTATCCACAAGTCTAGCCATCTTTGTATCATCTTCAAACTTGCTGATCACTCCACTTACTCCCTCTTCCAAGTCATTTATATATATTACAAATAGAAGAGGTCCCAGTACCGAGCCCTGCGACACACCACTAGTGACCGACCTCCAGCTAGCAAAACAGCCTTCCACTATTACTCTCTGTCTCCTATTACTAAGCCAGTTACTTATCCATCTAGCTACCTGTCCTTGTATTCTATGAGCCTTGACCTTCTCAACTAACTTCCTATGAGGGACTTTGTCAAACGCCTTACTAAAATCCATATAGACGACATCAACGGCTCGCCCTTCGTCCCCCGTTTTCGTCACCTCCTCAAAAAATTCTACCAGATTCGTAAGGTACGACTTCCCCTTAACAAATCCATGCTGCGTATCCCTAATCAGATCGCAACGCTCTAAGTGCCTATACATCCTATCTCTAAGAATCCCCTCCAACAGCTTCCCTACCGTGTTGATGAACAGAGGGATCTTGGTGTATATGTGCATAGATCCCTGAAAGTAGGCAGTCAAGTAGATAAGGTTGTTAAGAAGGCATACGGAGTCTTAGCTTTTATTGGTAGGGGGATTGAATTTCGGAGCCGCAACGTCATGTTGCAACTGTACAAAACTCTAGTGCGGCCGCACTTGGAGTATTGTGTGCAGTTCTGGTCCCCACATTATAAGAAAGATGTGGAGGCATTGGAGAGGGTACAGAGGAGGTTTACCAGGATGTTGCCTGGTATGGAGGGCAGGTCTTATGAAGAGAGGCTGAGGGATTTGAGGTTGTTTTCGTTAGAAAGGAGGCGGCTAAGAGGGGACCTTATCGAAACATATAAGATGATTAGAGGTTTAGATAGGGTGGACAGTGATAGCCTTTTTCCTAGGATGGAGAAAGCTAGCACGAGGGGACACAGCTTTAAATTAAGGGGTGATAGTTATAGGACGGATATCAGAGGTAGGTTCTTTACCCAAAGGGTGGTTCGGGAGTGGAATGCCCTGCCTGCAGCAGTTGTAGATGCGCCAAGTTTGGTGGCGTTTAAGAGGTTAGTTGATAAGTATATGGAAGAGAAGGGAATGGTTTAGTTTGGAGGGCATTGCTTTTTATATTGGTCGGCGCAACATCGAGGGCCGAAGGGCCTGTTCTGTGCTGTAATGTTCTATGTTCTATGTTCTACCACTGACGTCAAACTCACCAGCCTATAATTTCCAGGGTATCCCTACTACCCTTTTTAAACAACGGTACAACATTAGCTATTCTCCAGTACTCTGGGACCTCACCTGTGTCCAAGAAAGAAACAAAGATTTGCGTCAGAGGTCCAGCAATTTCAAATCGTGCCTCCTTCAGCAGCCTGGGATAAATGTCATCCGGCCCAGGAGATTTATCAGTTTTAATGCTACCTAGAAGCTCTAACACTTCCTCTCTCGGTATGGATGTTTCCCTCAACTGGTCCACAGCTCCCAGGAAAGATAGAGAGTGTTAATAAGTTGCAGTTATATGAAATCACAGACAGATCAGAAATCATCAGATAGAGAGCAGCCCAAGAACCTTGGTACCAAACCCTCTCACAAACCAATCACACTGACCCCACCGTCACACTGACCCCCCTGTCCTCACACTAACCCCCTCACATTGACCTCCCCCTCACACTGACCCTTCTCACTGACCCCACTGTCACACTGATCCCCCTGTCCTCACACTGACTCCCTCACATTAACCTCTCTGTCATACTGACCCCACTCTCTGAGCCCCTGCCCTCAGACTGACCCCCCCCCCACTGACCCCCCTCACTGAGCCCCCCCCACTGACCCCCCTCACTGAGCCCCCCAACACTGACCCCACTCACTGAGCTCTCCCCAACACACTGACCCCCCCCACACTGACCCCCCTCACTGAGCTCTCCCCCAACACACTGACGCCCCCTCACTGAGCCACCACCTCCTCACACCGACCTCACCGCATACTGACCCCCCACACTGACCCTCCCCTCACTGACTCCCCCTCACACTGAGCCCCCTCAGTGACCCATCCCCTCACACTGGACCCCCCCATCCTCACACTGACCCCCCCCATCCTCACACTGACCCCCCCATCCTCACACTGACCCCCCCATCCTCACACTGACCCCCCCCATCCTCACACTGACCCCCCCCATCCTCGCACTGACCCCCCCCCATCCTACACTGACCTCCCCCTCACTGAGCAACCCCCCCCCCTCCTCACACTGACCTCCCCCTCACTGAGCAACCCCCCACCCCGCCCCAGTGTTATTTGGGCTTTTCTCTCTCTGCTCCTGTTGGATCACCATGTTGAGCCTGTGTGAATGTGGATGTTGTGACCTGTTCCTTACCTTGGCCCTGCAGCCACTCTCTGAATTGCCAGAGATCTCACGCTTGCTGCTGCCTTTTTCGTTAATAACTTCCCGAAGAAATAGCCGAAAACTGGCACTACCAAAGTTGGGGCCATGATGGTGATTGCCAGATACGCCGGGTTCTCCTTCCGTGCTGGAATTGGGGAAATGTGTGTTAGTGAGAGAAACTGCAGAGTCAGGGTCACTTCAGGCATCCTTCCCCAAACAAGCTCGAATTCTCACACAATGTTCCAATTGTGGCTTCACTAACAATTCACACATTTCAGCCTCTTCACAACACATTAACGTTTCATTTTGTATTTCATTTCAATATCTGTTTATCCATATTCAATTAAATACTTCATTCTGTACCCAGCCAATGGCCAGTTTACACTTTCTCTCAGAAGAGTCTGGCCGTCGGTTCATGGATCACCTCCCCACCAAAGTATCTTTAAGAAAGGGAACAGGGATATCCAGGAAATTACCGACCGGTGAGTCTGACATCAGTGGTTGGTAAGCTGATGGAGAGGCTACTGAGGGATAATTTATGAACATTTGGAGAAGTTTGGACTGATTAGAAATAGTCAGCATGGTTTTGTCAAGGTCATGCCTTACGAGCCTAGTTGAGTTGTTCGAAAATGTGACTGAACACATTGACGAAGGAAGGGCAGTGGATGTAGTGTACATGGACTTTAGTAAGGCGTTTGATAACGTCCTCCATGCAAGGCTTCTGGAGAAGGTGAGAGGGCATGGGATCCAAGGGGCTTTGGCCTCGTGGATCCAGAACTGGCTTGCCGGCAGAAGGCAGAGGGTGGTTGTGGATGGGTCTTTTTCTGCATGGAGGTCAGTAACCAGTGGAGTGCCCCAGGGATCTGTTCTGGACCCTGCTGTTTGTCATTTTCATAAATGACCTGGATGAGGAAGTGGAGGGATGGGTGAGTAAGTTCGCCGACGATACAAAGGTCGGTGGTGTTGTGGATGGTCTGGAGGGATGTCAAAAGTTGCAGCGGGACATAGACAGGATGCAAGACTGGGCGGGAGAAGTGGCAGATGGACTTCAACGTGGATAAATGTGTAGTCGTCCATTTTGGTAGGAATAATGGGATGAAAGAGTACAATATAAGGGGTAGGAGTCTTAGCTGTGTTGTAGAGCAGAAGGATCCTGGGGTCCGGGTCCATAGGACTCTTAAATCGGCCTCGCAGGTGGAGGAAGTGGTCAAGAAGGTGTATGGTGTACTGGCCTTCATTAATCGAGGAATACAGTTTAGGAGTCAGGAGGTAATGATGTAGCTATAAGACTCTTGTCAGACCCAATTGGAGTATTGTGCGCAGTTCTGGTCGCCTCATTATAGGAAGGATGTAGAGGCTATTGAGAGGGTTCAGAGGAGATTTACAAGGATGCTGCCTGGATTGGGAGGCAGGCCTTATGAAGATAGGTTGAGGGAGCTGGGACTCTTCTCACTGGAGAGACGTAGGTTGAGAGGCGACCTGATAGAGGTTTATAAAATGTTGAGAGGGATAGATAGGGTGGACTCTCAGAGACTATTTCCCCGAGCTGAAATGGTCACTACGAGAGGACACAGATTTAAGGTGCAGGGAAGCAAATACAAAGGAGATGTCAGGGGTAGGTTTTTCACTCAGAGGGTGTGAGTGAATGGAATCGGCTGCCATCGGAGGTTGTTGAGGCAAACTCACTGGGGTCTTTTAAAAGACTTCTGGATGAGTATATGGAAAACGAGTGGGATAGGGGGTTATAGATAGGTCTGTGGATTGGTAGTATAGATGTGATCGGCGCAACTCGTGGGCCGAAGGGCCTGTTTGTGCTGTATTGTTCTATGTTCTATGTTTTATCTCTCGGCCTGATGGGATTGACTTCCTTACTGTGGTTTGGTGGGGGTGGGGCTGGCGATGGGGAGTTTGGTGGGGGTGAGGGTTTGGTGGGTTTTGGTGGGGATAGTGGAGTTTGATGGGGTGGCAGTGGGGGTGGTGTTTTGTGGGGGTGAGGGTTTGGTGGGTTTTGGTGGAGGTGGGAGTTTTGTGGGGGTTTGGGGGGGTGTTGTTGACACTAACTCTAAAAGGGTGAAGAAATCAGGGGAAATTATCAGAACATTTGGTCCTGGTTCTGCTCCCCAGCACTGTTCCCCCTCCCAGCACTATTTCCCCCCAGAACTGCCCCCCTGGCACTGTGCCCCCTCGGCACTTCCCCCGCTGGCATTGACCCCTCCCCAGCACTGGCCTCCTGGCACTGCCTCCCCCCCACTTCCCGCTGGCAATATAGGTGTTCAGTACATCAGGATTATGACACGGAAGTTCATACAACGGAAGTTGCCAACTTTCCTGTGAGAGAAGATTGTTATGTCAACGGTGGGTGGGGGTCAGGGCAATTGTGAAGGCAAAATTCTGCCCAGAAAAAGACACAGCAGAGAGAAAATTAACCATCAGCAACAAGACCGTAATAAACTGAAATATTTACCTTCTGAATGAGTGGCTGGTCCACTGTCTATACTGCCACCATCTCCTCTGGTCTTGCAATATGGAGGTGCCCAGCCAATGTCACAGTGACAATTATCATTATTGTTACAAACCTGAAACATAGAAAGAATTTAGGAACAACTAAAATATACAGTGGAACTGAGCGGAAAACCTTAGCATTCCGTCTTTGATTATCGGAGAAGAATGAAGAGATTTCAGTGTGGTGTAGAGATGTCTCAGTCAAACCATATCCTCCCGTAGAAGAGAGCAGCAGGCTTTTAATTCTTTATGATGCTATCTATTCTGTATTTATAGAGTGTGACAATACTGTGCCTTTCAGAAATGTATTTGTGTCATGTTTCATGTGAAAGAGATGTTAAGATTCAGATCTATTTAATGGTGTCTGCTCCATGCAGGAGAATAATTACTCCTAGTTATCGGGTTTTTGTTTTAATCCAAGTTAATGCAGTTTTGTCACTTTTTGGATTGTCCCCTGGGGTTTAGTGGATTAAAAAAAATGACTCATGTGCTAGTGAGAGGAGCTAGACTTACAAAACAAAAAGCAAGCAGTTTCTGCTTGGATTGGCAAGAGTAGAAACTCTTATTATCTGTGGAGATTGAGAACAGTTATCTATCTCCATAGGTATTTGCCTCTCTCTGTAAACCAAACAGAAGGGAATTACTTCTGTTAGGAATATCACTTAAATTAGAACTAATAGAGACTATCAGTTACAAATTGTATCTTGCCACGTTTCAGAATTTCAATTGGTAAAAGTTATATTAATTCTTTTTTTGTCTGAATTAAACTTCACCGTTAAATAAAGTTTATTTTAATAAAAGCTTCTGAGTGAGCCAATAGAATCCCACCTGGAGTGAAACCACTGCAGGCTCGTTGGGCTGAAGGGCCTGTTTCCTATGCTGTGTTGTTCTTTGTTCTTTGAAACAACGTATCCTCAAACCAATGTCAGAATCAAAAATAGTTGGACCCTAGATTAACTTTCTAATCTGGTTCCAAACAAGAGGAAAGCACAATGAAATAGTCAGAGTGTGGAATTGTGAATTTATTGCAGTGACTATTCAAATACAAACAAGAGTCTTCTTTTTACCTACAATATTTACAGTGGATCATGAGAGTTTGAAGCCACTGTTGGCAAGTTGGCAGCTTCTTCCAGCCACTCACCACCCTCTGTATGAAAAAATTGCTCCTCTGGACACTTTTGTATCTCACCTTAAACCTCTGCCCTCTAATTTTACACTCTCCTACCTTTGGGAGAAGATACTGACTATCTCGCTGATCTGTGCCCCTCATCATTTTATAGATATCTATAAAGTCACCCTTAGGATGTTGCCAGGACCAGTGGGCCTGAGTTACAGGGAGACATTGGTCAGGTTACGACTTTATTCCTTGGAACGTAGAAGAATAAGGGTTGACTTTATTAAGGTATATAAAATCATGAAGGGTTTGGATAGATTGAATGCACATAAATTTATAAGAAAAATTCTAAGTGTCAGCTACTGTGAGAATGAGAGAGTTTCAGATCCTTTTTTTGAGCCTTTACTCGGTATAGAACAAAGAACAAAGAACAACACAGCACGGGAAACAGGCCCTTCGGCCCAACGAGCCCGTGCCGCCATCCTAACGTCTTAATGACATATAGAGACCAATATAGGGACAATTTGTTACCCAATCAGCCTAAGAGCACATTTAAGGTATCTTAAGCACAAACATTGACAAAATGGGCTGTATCTTTTCCAAGCACTAAACTCAGTTGGTTGGGTATAACTCACCAGCCAGCTCGCTCTCATAGCAGAGGGAGCCATTGTGCAAGTGCAGATCTATGCTGCAGCAGCTGGTCTTGACCCAACCTCCTCCTTCCCACTGTCACAGTGGCCCACAGCCGAGCACCACTCTACTAAGAAATATCACCACAATGCCCCCCCTCGCCCCCACCCTGCCGATTGCATACAGAATGCGCAGTGGGACCCCCCCCTTTCCAAGTGGGCCACCCTACATCTTCTCACTCTGCCCCTTCAACCCCCATCCCCATAAGCCACACTCCTTCAGGCCTTATCCCCTGTCACTTGGGCAGTGCCAAAGTACCAGGTTGGCCAAGATGCCCAAGTGGCACCTTTCACCTTGCCCCCAACCGTCCCTCCCTCACCCCCCCTTCCCCCCTCATCGAGGGTCTCAGCCGGTCCAGTATTTCCGGCGAGGTCAACACGTCTGTTCCCTGTTGCTAGGTTTTCCTTACCAAAGAGAACCTCTCCCAGTGAGTCTATAAGAACAAAGAACAAAGCACAGCACGGGAAACCTGCGACACATTTTAACATTTTAATAAGGGCAGTGAGTGCCAGGCTTGCTAAGAACATGCAAATGAGAATTCAATTTACAGATTTAAAAATTCTTTAGCCAGAAATGAGAGAGAGGCCAGTAAGATGGTGAGAGAGAGAAATCAGGCCTGCTTCTCATTTCTCAGTTCTCACCCGATTTTACCCCCTCCCTCTCCCAATTGATGGGCGAGGCATGCCATAAAAATAACCTTTTTCCCAGGAAAGGGGAATCAAAGACTCGAGGGTAGAGGTCTCAGGTGAAAGATTTAAGGGGAACCTGAAGGGCAACTTCTTCACACAAAGGCTGGTGTGTGTGCAATGAGCTGCCAGAGAATGTGGTTGAAGCAGGACATTTAAAAAGCATTTGGATAAGTACATGGATGGGCAAGGATTAGACAAAGATGGACCAAACATGGCCACCTTGGTCAGCATGGACCTATTGGGCTGAAGGACCTGTTTTTCCATGCTGTATTAGCCTCTGACTTATGATCAGAATTTTTCCTTCTTGCTGACCACAGGAACTGTAGTGGGAGGATTACAGACCATGCAAAGGTCTGTTGACAGGGCGGGGGGTGTACCTTTTCCAACCACCGGGGCTGGGTTTGGCTCAGAGAACAGTAGTCTCCATTGGCCTTGGGAGGGATCGTGCAAAACTTGGGCAGACATGCAGGTAAAATTCTGTCCTATAATTCTACGAATCCCACCACAGCCAATGGCGGAATTCAATAAAAAAAAATCTGGAATTAAGAATCTACTGATGACATAGAAACATAGACCAGTACATCACAGTACAGGCCCTTCGGCCCTCGATGTTGTACCGAGTTATGTTCAAATCCAAGATCAAGCGATCCCCTCTCTATCATTCTGGTGTGCTCCATGTGCCTATCCAATAACCGTTTGAAAATTCCGAAAGTGTCCGACTCCACAATCACAGCAGGCAGTCCATTCCACATCCCAACCACACTCTGAGTGAAGAATTACCTCGGACGTTCCTCCTATATCTCCCACCATGAACCTTATAATTGTACCCCCTAGTAACAGCTCCATCCACCCGAGGAAACAGTCTCTGCATATCCACTCTATCAATCTCTCTCATCATCTTATAAATCTCTATTAAGTTGCCTTTCATCCTTCTCCACTCCAAGGAGAAAAGCCCCAGCTCCCTCAACCTTTCCTCATAAGACCTACCCTCCAAACCAGGCAGCATCCTGGTAAATCTCCTCTACACTCTCTCCAATACTTCCACATCCTTCTTACAGTGAAGTGAACAGAACTGAACACAATATTCCAAATGTGGTCTCACCAAGGTCCTGTACAGTTGCAGCAAAACCCCACAGCTCTTAAACTCAAACCCTCTGTTAATAAATGCTAACACACTATAAGCTATATCTGCTTGAGTGGCAATTTTCAGAGATCTGTGGATATGAACCCCAAGATCTCTTTGTTCCTCCACATTCCTCAGAATCCTGCCGTTGACCCCGTAATCCGCATTCAAGTTTGTCCTATCGACATGATCACCTCACACTTATCAGGGTTAAACTCCATCTGCACTTTCGACCCAGCTCTGCATCCTATTAATAGAACATAGAATATTACAGTGCAGAACAGGCCCTTCGGCCTTCGATGTTGCACCGACCAATTAGGAACAAGCAGTGACCCTCTAACCTAAACCATTCCCTTTTCATCCATAAACTTATCTACTAACCTCTTAAATGCCACCAAACTCAGCGCATCTACAACTGACGCAGGCAAGGCATATTTGTACCTATAGTCACAGGTGTTTCTTTAACATATGCATCTCTGATGTATTGTCTAATTCTATACCCAGCATTATTATTACCGTTTGGTTGTCTGCAAATTGCCAATCCTGTCCTTCTTTATTCCATACCCTTACCACCCTCTGGGTAAAGAACCTACCTCTGACATCCGTCCTATAACTACCACCCCTTAATTTAAAGCTATGTCCCCTCGTGCTAGCTTTCTCCATCCTAGGAAAAAGGCTATCACTGTCCACCCTATCTAAACCTCTAATCATCTTATATGTTTCAATAAGATCTCCTCTTAGCCACCTTCTTTCTAACGAAAACAACCTCAAATCCCTCAGCCTCTCTTCATAAGACCTGCCCTCCATACCAGGCAACATCCTGGTTAAACCTCCTCTGTACCCTCTCCAATGCCTCCACATCTTTCTTATAATGTGGGGACCAGAACTGCACACAATACTCCAAGTGCGGCCGCACTAGAGTGTTGTACAGTTGCAACATGACGTTGCGGCTCCGAAATTCAATCCCCCTACCAATAAAAGCTAAGACTCCGTATGCCTTCTTAACAACTTATCGACTTGATTGCCAACTTTCAGGGATCTATGCACATATACACCAAGATCCCTCTGTTCAGCAACACTATTAAGAGTCCTACCATTAGCCCTATACTCTACACATTTGTTATTCCTGCCAAAGTGAATTACCTCACACTTTTCCGCATTAAACTCCATTTGCCACCTCTCGGACCAGCTCTGCAACTTGTCCAAGTCTCTCTGCAAACTATAACACCCATCTTCACTATCTACCACTCCACCGACTTTAGTGTCATCTGCAAATTTACTAATCCATCCTTCAATACCCTCATCCAGATCATTTATAAAAATTACAAACAGCAGGGGCCCCAAAACAGATCCCTGAGGTACACTACTAGTAACCGAACTCCACGATGAATATCTCCCATCAACCACCACCCTCTGTCTTCTATCTGCTAGCCAATTCCTAATCCAATTAGCTAAATCACCATCAATCTCATACATCTGCATTTTCTGCAGAAGCCTTCCATGGGAAACCTTATCGAACGCCTTACTAAAGTCCATATATACCACATCAACTGCCTTACCCCCATCCACCTCTTTGGTCACTGTTTCAAAAAACTCAATAAGGTTAGTAAGGCACGACCTACCTTTCACAAAACCATGCTGAATATCCCCAATCAATTCATTTCTCTCTAAATAACTATAAATCCTATCCCTAATAATTCTCTCCAATACTTTGCCCACAATAGAAGTAAGACTCACCGGCCTATAATTCCCCGGAAAGTCTGTCTTCCCCTTCTTGAACAATGGGACCACATTCGCTATCCTCCAGTCTTCCGGCACTATACCCGTAACCAACGACGACCTGAAGATCAGAGCCAGAGGCCCTGCAATCGCCTCTCTTGCCTCCCAGAGAATCCTAGGGTAAATCCCGTCCGGCCCAGGGGACTTATCTAACTTCAAACCCTCAAGAATATCTAGCACATCCTCCTTATCTACTTCAATAATTTCCAGTTTGCAACCCTGTATCCCAGTGTTCTCCACAACTACATTTACATCTCCCTGCGTGAATACCGAAGAGAAATATTTGTTCAGTGCCTCTCCAATCTCTTCAGGCTCCACGCACAACTTCCCACTGCTGTCCATGACTGGCCCTAATCTTGCCCTAACCAATCTTCTATTCTTAACATATCTAAAGAAAGCTTTAGGATTCTCCTTAATCCTATCAGCCAAAGTCTTCTCTTGTCCCCTTTTAGCTCTCCTCAACTCACTCTTTAGCTCCCTCCTGGCTAATCTATAGCTATCCAGTGCACTAACTGAGCCTTCAAGCCTCATCCTGACATAAGCCTCTTATTTCCTTTTAACCAGTGAATTCACTTTTTTCGTACACCATGGTTCCCTTACTCGACCATTTCCTCCTTGCCTGACAGGGACATAGAACATAGAACATAGAACAATACAGCACAGAACAGGCCCTTCGGCCTCGATGTTGTGCCGACCAAAATAAAAAGCAATGCCCCTCCTAACTAAACCATTCCCTTCTCATCCATATACTTATCAACTAACCTCTTAAACGCCACCAAACTTGGCGCATCCACAACAGCTGCAGGCAGGGCATTCCACTCCCTAATCACTCTTTGAGTAAAGAACCTACCCCTGATATCCGTCCTATAACTCATACCCCTTAATTTAAAGTTGTGTCCCCTCGTGCTAGCTTTTTCCATCCTAGGAAAAAGGCTATCACTGTCCACCCTATCCAAACCTCTAATTATCTTATATGTTTCAATAAGATCCCCCTTAGCCGCCTCCTTTCTAACGAAAACACCTCAAATCCTTCAACCTCTCTTCATAGGACCTGCCCTCCATACCAGGCAACATCCTAGTAAACCTCCTCTGTACCCTCTCCAATGCCTCCACATCTTTCTTATAATGTGGCGACCAGAACTGCACACAATACTCCAAGTGCGGCCGCACTAGAGTTTTGTACAGCTGCAACATGATGCTGCGGCTCCTAAATTCAATCCCCCTACCAATAAAAGCTAAGACTCCATAAGCCTTCTAACAACTTTATCCACTTGACTGCCTACTTTCAGGGATCTATTGACACATACACCAAGATCCTTCTGTTCCTCAACACTATTAAGAGCCCTACCATTAGCCCTATACTCTACACATTTATTGTTCCTGCCAAAGTGCATTACCTCACACTTTTCCACATTAAACTCCATTTGCCACCTCTCGGCCCAGCTCTGCAACTTGTCCAAGTCACTCTGTAAACTAAAACACCCCTCTTCACTATCTACCACACCACCAACTTTAGTATCATCTGCAAATTTACTGATCCATCCCTCAATACCCTCATCCAGATCATTTATAAAAATTACAAACAGCAGGGGCCCCAAAACAGACCCCTGAGGCACACCACTCGTCACCGAACTCCACGAAGAAAATCCCCCATCAACCACCACCCTCTGTCTTCTATCTGCCAGCCAATTTCTAATCCAATTAGCTAAATCACCCTCTATTCCACACATCTGCATTTTCTGTAGAAGTCTTCCATGGGCTTATCAAGGACTTATCAAGGACTCGCAGTAGCTGCTCCTTGAATAAGCTCCACATTTCAGATGTTCCCAGTCCCTGTAGTTTCCTAGTCCAACCTATGCACCCTAATTCTCTCCTTATGGCCCCATAATTACCCTTCCCCCAGTTATAACTACTGCCCCCAGCTTCATGCCTATCCCTATCCATCACTAAGGTGAACGTAACCGAATTGTGGTCACTATCACCAAAATGTTCACCAACTTCCAAGCCTAACACCTGGTCTGGCTCATTGCCCAGCACCAAATCCAATGTAGCCTCACCTCTAGTTGGCCTATCTACATACTGAGTCAAAAAACCTTCCTGCACACTTTGTACGAAAACTGACCCCTCTAACGAGCTAGAGCTATAGCTATTCCAATCAATATTAGTAAAGTTAAAGTCCCCCATAACAATTACCCTATTACTTTCACTCCTGTCCAGGATCGACTTTGCAATCCTTTCCTCTACCTCTCTAGAACTTTTAGGAGGTCTATAAAAGACTCCCAACAGAGTGACCTCTCCTCTCCTGTTTCTAACCTCAGCCCATACTACCTCAACAGACAAGTCCTCATCAAACTTCCTTTCTGTCACTGTGATACAGTCTTTAACTAATAATGCCACTCCTCCCCCCCTTCTACCTCCTTCTCTATTCCGACTGAAGCATTTGAACCCTAGAACCTGCAACAACCATTCCTGTCCCTGCTCTATCCAAGTCTCTGAAATGGCCATAACATCAAAGTTCCAGGTACTGGTCTAAGCTGCAAGTTCCTCCACCTTATTGCGAATACTTCTTGCATTAAAGTATACAAAAAATATAGAACATTACAGCGCAGAACAGGCCCTTCGGCCTTCAATGTTGCGCCGACCAATTAGGAACAAGCAGTGACCCTCTAACCTAAACCATTCCCTTTTCATCCATAAACTTATCTACTAACCTTTTAAACGCCACCAAACTTGGCGCATCTACAACTGACGCAAGCAAGGCATTCCATACCCTTACCACCATCTTGGTAAAGAACCTACCTCTGACATCTGTCCTAAAACCACCACCCCTTAATATCTCTTTGCAGTCTGCAAAAGCCCTCCACCTCATCCACTACTCCACCAAACACCATAAAACCATTGTCGATTGTCGGGAAAATCCATTTGGTTCACCAATGTCCTTTAGGGATGGAAATCTGCAACCTTTATGGGTGGCATGGTAGCACACTGTTTAGCCGTTATGTTACGCCGACCAATGGAACCAATTTTATGATCCTCTATCCTAAACTATTCCAATGTTATCCATATGCTTATCCACTGACCATTTGAACGTCCTTAAACTTGACAAGTCCACAACTGCAGCAGGCAGGGCATTCCACGCCCTTACTACCCTCTGAGTAAAGAACCTACCTCTAACATCTGTCCTATAACTACCACCCCTTAATTTAAATCTATGTCCCCTCGTGTTATCCATCTCCATCTGAGGAAAAAGGCTCTCACTATCCACCCTATCTAACCCCCTGATCATCATATAAGTCTCAATTAAGTCACCTCTTTGCCTTCTTCTCTCTAATGAAAATAACTTCAAGTCCCTCAGCCTTTCCTCATAAGACCTACCCATCATACAGGCATCATCCTGGTAAACCTCCTCTGTACCCTCTCCAATGCCTCCACATCTTTCTTATAAAGTGGTGACCAAAACTGTACGTAGAACATAGAACATTACAGCGCAGAACAGGCCTTCGGCCTTCGATGTTGCGCGACCAATTAGGAAAAAGCAGTGACCTCCAACTAAACCATTTCCTTTTCGTCCATAAACTTATCTACTAACCTCTTAAACGCCACCAAACTTGGCGCATCTACAACTGCCGCAGGCAGGGCATTCCATACCCTAACCACCCTCTGGGTAAAGAACTTACCTCTGATATCCGTCCTATAACTACCACCCCTTAATTTAAAGCTATGTCCCCTCGTGCTAGCATTTAAAGCTATGTCCCCTCGTGTGTACCCTCGTACACAATACTCCAAGTGCGGCCGCACCAGAGTTTTGTACAGTTGCAACATGACATCTTGGCTCCAAAATTCAATCCCTCTACCAATAAATGCTAACACATTATACGCCTTCTTAACAACCTTATCAAATTGAGTACCAACTTTCAGGGATCTATGCACCTGTACACCGAGATCTCTCTGCTCATCTACATTACTAAGAGTCCTACCATTAGCCCTATATTCTGCACACATATTACTCTTAGCAAAGTGAATCACCTCACACCTTTCCACATTAAACTCCATTTGCCACCTCTCGGCCCAGCTCTGCAACTTATCTACGTCCCTCTGCAAACTGTAACATCCATCCGCACTGTCTTCAACTCCTCCGACTTTGGTGTCATCAGCAAATTTACTAACCCATCCCTCTACACGCTGATCCAGGTCATTTATAAAAATAACAAACAAATGGTACTCTGGAGTTATTTAAGAAATACTCAGATGGGCACATGAACAGAATGGGAATGGAGGGGTATAGAAAACTGATTTAAAATAGGGATCATGAACCTTGGGGGTCCCTGGGAAGTGTGTAAATAGATGATGATATTGATGTACTTGTTTTTATCCTACAGGTGCTTTGGTCCACCTTGTTGTCTAACGAGGGGCATACACGTGATGGGTCGTGAGAGGACTGCTCTTGGACCTTTTTCGAGAGTATCCTAGTGCTTCACATCGTTAGTGTATGCTTGACCTGGACCATCTGATGGGCAACACGACAGCTCAGTGACTATCGCTGTGCTGTGCAGATACATGGATTTGGGCCTTTGTCTGTGGGAGTTTGCGCATTCTCCCCGTGCTTGCGTGGGTTTTCTCTGGGTGCTCCAGTTTCCTCCCACATCCCAAAGATGTGCTCTTAGGCTAATTGGCAAACAAATTCTCCCTAAATTGTCTCAAATTTGGTTTTTAATCCATAGATCTATAAACATGGACAGGGATCGCGTGTAGAAGTGGGAACATCGAGGTGGCGGCGTGGGCTCGTTGGGCCAAAGGGCCTGTTTCCCATGCTGTTTTGTTCTTTATTCTTTGTTCTAACAGTGGCCCCAGAACAGATCCCTGAGGTACACCACTAGTAACTAAACTCCAAGTTGAATATATCCCATCAACCACCACCCTCTGTCTTCTATCAGCGATGTAGAGATGCCGGCGTTGGACTGGGGTAAACTCAGTAAAGTTTTACAACACCAATTTTAAATCCAACCAATTTATTTGATAGTAAATCCGCGAGCTTTCGACTTTACAGCCTTCGTCAGGCAAATGCAGTGTTCTGATCTGCAGAGGCACTCATATGCACACAGACAGTTACAGATTGCTGATTAGAATGCGAATCCTTACATCTAACCTTACATCCTTACATCCAGTGTTAAAGTGGCTAACAATGTGTGTGAAGGGAATCCTGAGCATTGGTTAGAGAATTGTGTATTTTCTCCAGACAGCACAGTAAGTGAGGTTCTGTTCAGTATGAAGATGGCGCCTCCTTTGTCTGCTGGTTTGATGACAATGTTGCGGTTGGTCTTAAGAGCACGGATGGCCTTGCTTTGTGCTTGGGTGATGTTCGGGACTGTCTTGTAAGTGCAGTTGATGAATCTGGTGTTAACGCACCTCCTGATGGCTTGGGCATACATGTCCAGTCGGGGGCAGCGACCTTCCGGAGGAGTCCAATTGGATTCATACATGTCCAGTCGCTCCTTTTGCTCCTTTCCAGAATCATCCTTTCCTCTACATCCCTAGAACTTTTTGGAGGCCTATAAAAAACTCCCAGCAGAGTGATCTCTCCTTTCCTGTTTCTAATCTCAGCCCACACTACCTCAATAGACAGGTCCACATCAAATATCCTTTCTGCCACCGTAATACAGTCTTTGACTAACAATATCATGCCTCCCCCTCTTCTACCTCCTTCTCTGCTCCGACTGAAACATCTGAACCCTGGAACCTGCAACAACCATTCCTGTCCCTGCTCTATCCGTGTTTCTGAAATAGCCACAACATCAAAGTCCCACGTACAAACCCAGGCTGCAAGTTCACCCATCTTATTGCGTATGCTCCTCGCATTAAAGTATACAAACTTCAAACCACCCTCCCACCTACCAGTACCCTGCTGAGACCCAGAAACCTTATCCATGAACATCCTTTAGCACTGCTGCTTCCAGCTCCAGGGTCCCGGGTTCGATTCCTGACTCAGGTCACTGTCTGTGTGGAGTTTGCACATTCTCCTCATGTCTGCATGGGTTCTCTGGGTGCTCTGGTTTCATCCCACAGTCCAAAAATGTGCGGGTAAGGTGGATTGACCATGTTAAATTGTTCCTTAGTGTCCTGAGATGTGTAGGTTAGAGGGATTAGTGGGTAAAATATGGAATATGGGGATAGGGCTTGGGTGGGTTTGTGTTTGGTGCAGACTCAATGGGCCAAAAGGCCTCTTTCTGCACTGTAGTGTTTTACGATTCTATGACTCTTTAGCCAGTCTGGCCTACATGTGATTCCAGCGCCACAGCAATATGGTTGACCCTCCAAGGACAACTGGGGATGGGCAATAAATGCTGGCCAACCAGCAACGCCAATGTCTCTCAAATAAATCAAAAAAATTCTGGTACTGTGTATCGTATTACAAAAAAACCCCACAGGAACAGGCCCTTTGGCCCTCTCATCATTTTGTAGACCTCTATCGGGTCTCCCCTCAGCCTCCATTTCACAGTAAAAACAATCCCAGTTTATACAATCTCTCCTCAAAGCCAACATCCTCAGGACCAAGCAACATCCTGGTGAACCTTCTTTGCACTCTCTCCAAAGCCTCCTCGTCCTTGTGATAATGTGGTGACCAGAACTGCACACAATATTTGAAATGCAGCCTAACCAAGGTTTTATAAAGCTGCAACATGATTTCCCAACTCTTGTACTCAATGCCCCAGCTGATGAAGGTAAGCATGCTATCTCCCTTCTTAATCACCTTGGACAAGCGTGTTCCCATTTTTATGAAACTGTGGACTTGCACACCCAGATCCCTCTGTACCTTAATGTTTCTCAGGATTCTGCCATTTACAGTATAATTCATATCTAAATTTGATCCTCCAAAATGCATCACCTTGCATTTACCTGGATTAAACTCCATCTGCCATTTCTGTGTCCAAGTCTCCAATCTATCTATATTCCTGTTGTATCCTCTGACAATCCCCAACACTATCAGCAGCTCCACCAATCTTCATGTCATCACTACCTTACTAATCAGACCACATTTCCTCCAGATCATTTATACAGGTGTCCCAGCACTGATTCCTGTGAACATCACGAGCTACAGATCTCCACTTTGAAAAACACCCTTCACCGCCACTCTGATTTCTATAACCAAGTTCGTTCTGTATCTGTCTAGCCAGCCCACTCCATGTGATTTTAGTTTTTGTACCAGTCTGCCATGTGGGACCTTGTCAAACACCTTACTAAAATCCATATAAACTCCACTTCCCTCAATTTTCTTTGTCACCTCTTCAAGAAATTCAATCAAGTTCATGAGACAAGACATTTCCCCGTGTAAAACCCTTTCACTAACGAGTTCATTTTCCTCTAAATGTGAGATATCCTGTCCCTTGGTATCTTCTCCAAAAGCTTCCTCACCACTGACATCAGGCTCACTGGCCTATTGCTAGATTATCCCTGCTTCCACTTAAACAAGGGAACACTATTGGCCATTTTCCAATCCTCTGGAAAGGTGCCTATGGTCAAAGGGGATGTGAGATTCTTTGGGTTTTTCGATAAGGTGCAGCTTGTGTAGTAGTTGGTTATTCTTGGATATGGATGCTTGGTTAAACACATTGCTTTAACCTCTGGCTCAATGTGATCAGCTGGATTCAACTTCCCAAGAGTGTGAAATACATTTGGAAACTCTACTGGATGGAGGGGGGGTTGGTGGGGGGGGGAGGGGGTTGGTGGGGGGTGGGGGGGTGGGTGTGCTACAGTTGAGGGGGGATAAAGTCAAGAAAACAACAATTGGTTCTGTTGGAGAAAATGAGCTTGAAAAGGGTGAGTGGAGAAACTGGAGATAAAAGGGAGGTCAGAGAGAGAAAAAGAGGAGGATGAAATAATGTTTGGACATGTGCGAGTGCGGAAGAGAGGAAAGCAGCAGAAGCAATGGAAGAGATAGTCCTGAGCATGCTGACAAAGGCATCCATGAGATCCTTCACTTAGTTTCTCAAGTGAAGATGTAGGAGCAAAAGAGGAGTTTTCAATGGACGAAAGAAGTCAGGGCCATCTTTCCATTCAGGAATGATTCCGGAATTCTGAGATGTTTTATCTGATTTAAACAGGAATGTTAGTGCTTTGTGTCCTTTATATTCCTTTCTAACAATATTCTGGTTGTAGCTACATCATGTGGCCTGCGGCACTTTAACAAACATCCCAGCTTCTCGGTAGTAATTAGGGATGGCCAAACCAACAACACCACATCAATTGGAAAAACAAAATCAAAGTGGCCCAACCACATCTATTGCTGATGGGTATTGGCCAAGCAGTCAGTCTGGTTAGGGTGAGAGAGAATAATGGTTTAATAAACAAAGTGAAATGTTAACATGGGAAATCAGCTTTAACCAAACCCTGGATTCTCTGGTTGACCACAACCTGCCGCCACTGGGAGCCAAGCCAGAGAATTTGGTGCTCAGCCAATTCTGTGTTCACTGCAGAATCCCGCTGGCATGAACAGCCAGAGAATTCCACCCCAATTTATTGGTGCTCTTTGAAAAAGTCACATATGATGTGAATAAAGAGGAAGTGAAGGATGACGTGTACGTAGATTTTACAAAAGACATTTACGTAGCTGCCACATCAAAGGCTATTGTGGGAAATAAAGGTTCATGTTACAGGGGGAAACACATTACCACAAAAAGATTGGGGTGTGGGATAGACTGCCTGTTGTGAGAGTGGAGTTGGACACTTTAGGAACATTCAAGCTGTTACTGGATAGGCACATGGAGCACTCCAGAATAATAGGGAGTGGGATAGCTTGACCTTGGGATTGGACATAGCTCAGCACAACATTAGGGCTGAAGGGCCTGGACTGTGCTGTAATGTTCTATGTTTCTATCCATGAGAAATGTGGCATGATGTCTCACATTCTAACCCTTTCATATTTCCAGTATGTGGATGATAGCTCTGCGAGATTTACATTTACAGCTGCATTTACCACTTCCCTTCAATGTCTTTAGATCCAAGTTGCAATCAAGTTCACATCTGGAATGGAGCAATCAGAGGGAGTTCCTTTTCTGAATGTACTGATGGAGTTTTTTTTATGCCCAGCCTCCCTTCACCAGTCAATATATACACGGCCATTATTACAGGCTCACACACTCTACTATTGGTCTAGTAAATAAGGCGAGAGATATTTTTTGATCAAGCAGACGCAGCACGAATTCGTGAAGAGGAAGTCATGTTTAACAAATTTATTGGATTTCTATGAAGATGTGACTATTGTGGTAGATACAGGGGAACTGGTAGATGTAGTATTTTCAGATTTCCAGAAGGCGTTCGATAAGGTGCCTTACAAAAGGTTGGCGTACACAAAGTTGGGGGTAAGGTATTAGCGTGGATAGAGGATTGGTTGTCTAATAGGAAGCAGAGAGTATGAATCAATGGATATTATTCTGGTTGGCAGTTGGTGACTAGTGGAGTGCCGCAGGGATCGGTGCTGGGGCCTCAACTATTTACCATTTACATTGACGATCTGGAGGAAGGGGCTGAGTGCAGGGTGATGAAATTTGCTGATGACACGAAGATGAGTGGAAAAGCAAATTGTGTGGAAGGTGCGGAAAGTCTGCAGGGAGATCTGGATAGGTTGTCAGTGAGGACCTGGCAGATAGAGTATAATGTTAGCAAGTGTGAGGTTATCCACTTTGATAGAAATAATAGTAGGAGGGATTATTATTTAAATGGAGAAAAACTGCAGCATGCGACAGTGCAGAAGGACCTGGGGGTCCTTGTGCACGAATCACAAAAACCCAGTCTGCAGGTGCAGGTGATTAAGAAGGCAAATGCAATGTTGGTCTTTATATCGAGGGGGATAGAATATAAAAGTAAGGAGGTCTTATTGCAACTGTACAGCGCACTGGTGAGGCTGCAACTGGAGTACTGTGTGCAGTTTTGGTCGCCGCATTTGCTGAAGGATATATTGGCCTTGGAGGGGGTGCAGAGAAGGTTCGCTAGGCTAATACCGGAGATGAGGGGGTTAGCCTGTGAGGAGAGATTGAATAGACTGGGTCTGTACTCATTGGAGTTTAGAAGGCTGAAGTGAGACCTTATAGAGATAATGAAGGGGATGGATAGGGTAGAGGTAGAGAGACTCTTCCCGCTTAGAAAGAATAGCAGAACGAGAGGGCATAGCCTCAAAATAAAGTGGGGGGGGGGCAGTTTAGATCAGAGTTGAGGAGGAACTTCTTCACTCAAAGGGTGATGAATTTCTGGATTTCTCTGTCCATTGAAGTGGTGGGGGATTCCTTGTTGAATATATTTAAGTCACGGGTAGATAGATTTCTGATAGACAAGGGAATTAAGGGTTATGGGGAGAAAGTGGGAAAGTGGAACTGATCCACTACAGATCAGCCATGGTCTTACTGAATGGCGGGACAGGCTCGAGGGGCTGGATGGCCGACTCCTGCTCCTATTTCTTATGTTCTTATGTTTTTATATTTGCTCACCTGATGCTGACTCACACAAAGCCACCTTGCAAGCTGTTACTTACGGTGCTCAGGTTGCTCTGCACTGGATATGACACAAACTCGTGACTATGATTTTCAGCCCTGGAAAGTGCCAACTGTATCTCAGATCACTCTGGGGGAGGGACACAGGCTCCCTCAAAAAGCAGCTGAAGCAAACTGTTTCACACTGTTACTTTGCGGTAACAACACGAGTGATGCTCACCACAAATACAATGCTGCTGATAAGCCAAACTGCATTCCGACCATCGTACAAATGAGTAATATATCTCTATGAATATCAGTGCCAGTGTGCTGCAAACTGTCAAAGGCTGCATCAAACAATTCCAGCCACTGTTTGTGATGTTCAAGGTATAGACCATATGCAACCAGCCAGTCATTGCAAAACCCACAACACTTTGTCCAACATTCAATGTGAGTCTATGATTGGACAACATAAATAATCCTCAGTCTGTTAAAAAGTACACCAGAAACCAATTTTAGATTGTGTACTGGAGCACAGATAGGAAGAACGTGGAAACACATTGCATTTGTTCCAGCCAAACAAAATAAGTGACAGTCATTTGTTGGTTCATTTCTCACAAGATTGGCTCGACCAAAGTTAAGCTACATTAGAACACAGAAAAACTACAACACAAACTGGCTCTTCAGCCCACAAATTGCACCAAATATATCCCTACGTACTTGACTTACTCATAGCGCTCTATCTTACTAAGTGCCATGTACTCATCCAAAAGTCTCTGAAAAGACCCTATCAAATCCACCTCCACCACCATCAATGGCAGCCGATACCACTCACTCACCACCCCAAAGAGAAAAACTTATCCCTGACATCTCCTCTGTACCTACTCCCCAGCACCTTAAACCTGTCTCCTGTTGTGGCAGCCATTTCAGCCCAGGGAAATAGCCACTGAGAATCCAATATCTTGCACACCTCTATCAGGTCATCTCTCAACCTTCGTCTCTCCAGGGAGAAGAGTCCCAGCTCTCTCAACCTATCTTCATAAGGCATGCCCCCCAATCCAGGCAACATCCTTGTAAATCTCCTCTGCACCCTTTCAATAGCTTCCACATCCTTCCTATAGTGAGGCGACCAGAACTGCGCACAGTACTCCAAGTGGGGTCTTATAAAGGTGCAGCATTATCTCCTGACTCATAAACTCAATTTCTCGATTGATGAAGGCCAGTACACATTACACCTTCTTAACCACATCCTTTACCTGTGAAGTCAATTTGAGAGTCCTATGGACCCGGACCCCAAGATCCTTCTGATCTTCCACACTGCTAAGAATCTTACCCTTAATATTATATTCAAAGAACAAAACAGCATGGGAAACAGGCCCTTCGGCCCAACGAGCCCGCGCCGCCACCCCAATGTTCCCACCTCTACCCGTGATCCCTGTCCATGTTTATAGATCTATGGATTAAAAACCAAATTGAGACAATTTAGGGAGAATTGTTTTGCCAATTAGCTAAGAGCACATCTTTGGGATGTGGGAGGAAACCGGAGCACCCGGAGAAAACCCACACAAGCACGGGGAGAATGGCAAACTCCCACAGACACAGGCCCAAATCCATGTATCTGCACAGCACAGCGATAGTCACTGAGCTGTCGGGTTGCCCATCAGATGGTCCAGGTCAAGCGTACACTAACGATGTGAAGCACTAGGATACTCTTGAAAAAGATCCAAGAGCAGTCCTCTCACAACCCATCGCGTGTATGCCCCTCGTTAGACAACATTCCCCGAGCGGAAATGGTCAATACGAGAGGACACAGATTTAAGGTGCAGGGAAGCAAATACAAAGGAGATGTCAGGGGTAGGTTTTTCACTCAGAGGGTGGTGAGTGAATGGAACCGACTGCCGTCGGAGGTTGTTGAGGCAAACTCACTGGGGTCTTTTAAGAGACTTCTGGATGAGTATATGGAAAAGAATAGGATAGGGGGTTATAGATAGGTCTGTGGATTGGTAGATGTGATCGGCGCAACTCATGGGCCGAAGGGCCTGTTTGTGCTGTATTGTTCTATGTTCTATGTTAACAAAGTGGACCAAAGCACCTACAGGATAAAAACAAGTACATCAATATCATCATCTATTTACACACTCCCAAGGGACTCCCAAGGCTCATGATCCCTATTTTAAATCAGTTTTCTATACCCCTCCATTCCCATTCTGTTCATGTGCCCATCTAAGTATTTCTTAAATAACTCCAGAGTACCTGCCTCCACCACTTTACTTGGCAGCGCATTCCATACCCCCACCACCCTCTGTGTGAAAAAACTCCCTCTAGCATCCAAATTATACCTTACCCCCTTCACTCTAAGCCCATGACCCCTCGTGCTATTCGAGTCCATCGTAGGAAGAAGCTTAACCCTGTTTACTCTATCTATCCCCTTCATAATCTTGTACACCTCTATTAGATCTCCTCTAAGTCTACGTCTTTCTAAGGAAAACAGTCCCAATTTGCCTCACCTCTCCTTGATAACTCAGACCTTCCATACCAGGCAGCATCCTGGTAAACCTTCTCTGCACTCTCTCCAGAGTCTCCACGTCCTTCCGGTAGTAAGGCGACCAGAACTGGACGCAGTATTCCAAATGAGGTCTAACCAACGTTTTATACAACTGCAACATTAAAGGCCAACTCTTGTACTCTATACCCCTTCCTATAAAGGCTAACATACTATATGCTTTCTTCACAACCTTCTCCACTTGCTCTGCCACCTTCAGAGACTTGTTCACCTGCATCCCCAGGTCCCTCTGCATTTCTATACTCTTAATAGCTCTTAATAGCTTTATCATATACCTCCCCTCTACATTCTTTCTCCCGAAATGCATCACCTCACATTTATCAGGATTGAATTCCCATCTATCTGCCCAAGCTTCCTTCGTCCCATTATTCCTGCCAAAATGGACCACCACACATTTATCCGTGTTGAAGTCCATCTGCCACTTCTCCCCCCCAGTCTTGCATCCTATCTACGTCTCGTTGCAACTTCAGACATCCCTCCAGACTATCCACAACACTAACCAACCTCTGTATCATAGGCGAACTTACTAACCCATCCCTCCACTTCCTCATCCAGGTCATTTATGAAAATGACAAAAAGCAAGGGTCCCAGAACAGATCTCTGGGGCACTCCACCGCTAACCGACCTCCATGCAGAAAAAGACCCATCTACAACCACTCTCTGCCTTCTGTGGGCAAATCAGTTCTGGATCCACAATGTCCCTTTGGATCCCATGCCCTCTCCCTTTCTCAGTAAGCATTGCATGGGGGACCTTATTGAACACCTTGCTGAAGTCCATATAAACCACATCTACTGCTCTTCCTTCTCAATTGTTCAGTCACATCTTCAAAAACTCAACCAGGTTTGTGAGGTCGATCTGCCTTTGACAAAGTCATGCTGACTATTTTTGATCATACTATATCTCTCCCAATATTCATAAATCCATGTACTGTGTCAGGAAACCCTCCTGAACACACCTAACAAACTCCTCCCCATCCAAACCCCTTACCCTGGGGATATTTGGGAAATTAAAGTCTCCCATCACGACAACTCTGTTATTTCTACATCTCTCTAGGATCTGTTTCCCTATCTGTACCTCAACATCCCTGTCACTATTAGGCGGCCTATAGAATACAAAACAAACTTGTTTAAAATTGAACGAATTATTGGCAGTTTACTGTCAGTCATCATCAAACAGTGCATTCTCCATGGCAATGCCTCAACCAGAGACATTGCTCCACTTGGCAACTATCAGCTCTCTATTTTTCTGGAATGTAAAATTCTTCTAAAAATATCCTGATAAACATCATTCTCGTTTTACAGCATTTTCTTGATTCACTCATGGGGTAGACACTGCTGTCCGAGTGGACACAGTGCGGGTCACTGCTGTCCGAGTGGACACGGTGCGGGTCACTGCTGTCCGAGCGGACACGGTGCGGGTCACTGCTGTCCAGGCGGACACGGTGCGGGTCACTGCTGTCCAGGCGGACACGGTGCGGGTCACTGCTGTCCAGGCGGACACGGTGCGGGTCACTGCTGTCCAGGCGGACACGGGGCGGGTCACTGCTGCAGGCGGACACGGGCGGGTCACTGCTGTCCAGGCGGACACGGTGCGGGTCACTGCTGTCCAGGCGGACACGGTGCGGGTCACTGCTGTCCAGGCGGACACGGTGCGGGTCCCCACACCGGTCAGCTGTCCAGGACCGGCCCCGGACACGGTGCGGGTCACTGCTGTCCAGGCGGACACGGTGCGGGTCACTGCTGTCCAGGCGGACACGGTGCGGGTCACTGCTGTCCAGGCGGACACGGAGCGGGTCACTGCTGTCCAGGCGGACACGGTGCGGGTCACTGCTGTCCAGGCGGACACGGGGCGGGTCACTGCTGTCCAGGCGGACACGGTGCGGGTCACTGCTGTCCAGGCGGACACGGTGCGGGTCACTGCTGTCCAGGCGGACACGGTGCGGGTCACTGCTGTCCAGGCGGACACGGTGCGGGTCACTGCTGTCCAGGCGGACACGGTGCGGGTCACTGCTGTCCAGGCGGACACGGTGCGGGTCACTGCTGTCCAGGCGGACACGGTGCGGGTCACTGCTGTCCGCGACACGGCGGGTCCTGCTGTCCAGGCGGACACGGGGCGGTCCTGCTGTCCAGGCGAGGGCGGTCCTGCTGTCCAGGCGGACACGGGCGGGTCCTGCTGTCCAGGCGGACACGGTGGGGTCGCTGTCCAGGCGGACACGGGCGGGCGCTGCTGTCCAGGCGGACAGGGGCGGGTCACTGCTGTCCAGGCGGACACGGTGCGGGTCACTGCTGTCCAGGCGGACACGGTGCGGGTCACTGCTGTCCAGGCGGACACGGGGCGGGTCACTGCTGTCCAGGCGGACACGGGGCGGGTCACTGCTGTCCAGGCGGACACGGGGCGGGTCACTGCTGTCCAGGTGGACACGGGGCGGGTCACTGAACTGCTTTGCCTCCTGTTTGAAGAACCTCGATTTTACAATCCTTATTTGTTTTCAACCTGGTCAATTCTCTTCTCTCTTTGAAAGACCTAGCATTAATTCTTGTTCTTGGAGCTCACCTGAACTGCCTTGGAATATCTGTTAAACGAACAGAACTATACAAATCAGTCAGTCCCACTAAAAACAGAGTCATTGATTCCATACCCCACGGTTATGGCAGGTTTTGTGACATTCCTCTGCTTTGAACTCAGACACATGTACACATTTTGTGTTCGAACACACCTGTGAGATAGAAAACAAAATATTATTGCCAAACAGACGTTGGGTTGGAAAAAATAGAAATAACAGCAAAAAATAGCAAACAGATTGATTAGACAGTAAGAACAATGAGAGAAGATTAGCTCAGAATATAAAGATAGACAGTGAGACTTTCTATAGCTGGTTAAAGAATTAACAATGTCAGCATTGTTCCAATAGAAAGGCATCCAGGGAATTGATAATGGAAAATAGCAGGAATTTTAAACAAATATATTGGGGACAATTCTGCCAAAGGAATTCTAATACTGAATTCATGCAAAAACTGCTTTTTTCAGTGGAAGTCTGTGCACTGCAGAGAGCATGAGTGTAAATCAGGCTAAAAATCCCTGCACAGGTCTCATTCCACTGGATAAGCCTGCAGCACACTGCTGAGGGATCCACTGTGCGTGTGCTGATCTGTCAGTGCTGAGGGATCCACTGTGCGTGTGCTGATCTTTCAATGCTGGGATCAGCACATGTACAGTGGGCCTGCCCTGCTGGTCTCCTAATTCCTGGCCAGACACACTACCCCACATCGCTGGCCCTCCACACCTCCCCCCTCACTTCCCACAGGCTGATTGCTGGCCCCCCGTTCTCCTCCTGAACATACCCAGGCCAGCCTCGACCCCTTACCCCGGCCTGACTCAATCTGCCTCTGCCTGCGGCTCCAATCCCCCAAACCCCCTCCAATTTCCTCTGACTTTCCCTTGCTCCCCTCAGCCCCAACTCCCAACCCTTCCCCCCAATTCAGTTTAAGGTCACGTATCAACCGACCTAAGGACAGCTTTGTCCCTGCTGCCATTAGACATTTGAATGGACCTACCTGGGGGTACAGATCAGCCAAATAGTCAATATCTTTTCCCAAAGGTAGGGGAGTCTTAGACTAGGTTTAAGGAGAGAGGGGACAGATACTGAAGTGTCCAGAGAGGCAATTTTTTTCACACAGAGGGTGATGAGTGTCTGGAATAATATGCCAGAGGTAATAGTAGAGATGGGTACAAGTTTGCCTTTTGAAAGTGTTTAGATAGTTACATAGGTATGATGGCTACAGAGGGATACGGGCCAAATGTGGGCAACTGGGGTTAGCTTTAGAATTTAAAAAAAAGGGCAGCATGAACAAGTGGGGCCGGAGGGCCTGTTTCCATGCTGTAAACCTGACTCAATGGCTCTACTTTACATTAAGTTGATCTTTCTCTACACCCTAGCTATGAATGTAACCAAGTACATTCTGCACTCTCTCCTTTCATTCTCTATGAATGGTATGCTTTGCCTGTATAGTGCCCAAGAAACAATACTTTTCACTGTATGCTAAGGTATGTGACAATAATAAATCAAATCCTTCCCTCTTAAGTTCTTGAAAGAAGTGGTTGATGCACGAGCTTTAATTGTCAATTTGCCCTTGATGTGGGGAGGGTACCACTCAATTTGAAGACATCAAACATCACTCTTTTCGAAAGTATCAGAAACTCTTAACATAGAACATAGAACATAGAACAATACAGCACAGAACAGGCCCTTCGGCCTTCAATGTTGTGCCGACCAAAATAAAAAGCAATGCCCCTCCAAACTAACCCAATCCCTTCTCTTCCATATACTTATCAATTAACCTCTTAAACGCCACCAAACTTGGCGCATCTACAACAGCTGCAGGCAGGGCATTCCACTCCATAATCACTCTTTGAGTAAAGAACCTACCTCTGATATCCGTCCTATAACTCATACCCCTTAATTTAAAGCTGTGTCCCCTCGTGCTAGCTTTCTCCATCCTAGGAAAAAGGCTATCACTGTCCACCTATCTAAACCTCTAATCATCTTATATGCTTCAATAAGATCCCCTCTTAGCCGCCTCCTTTCTAACGAAAACAACCTCAAATCCTTCAACCTCTCTTCATAGGACCTGCCCTCCATACCAGGCAACATCCTGGTAAACCTCCTCTGTACCTCTCCAATGCCTCCACATCTTTCTTATAATGTGGGGACCAGAACTGCACACAATACTCCAAGTGCGGCCGCACTAGAGTTTTGTACAGTTGCAACATGATGCTGCGGCTCCTAAATTCAATCCACCTACCAATAAAAGCTAAGACTCCATATGCCTTCTTAACAACTTTATCCACTTGACTGCCTACTTTCAGGGATCTATTGACACATACACCCAGATCCTTCTGTTCCTCAACACTATTAAGAGCCCTACCATTAGCCCTATACTCTACACATTTATTGTTCCTGCCAAAGTGCATTACCTCACAAGAGTCCTCTTGTGGGGACTCTGAAAAGATTGAGGCAGTTAGGCAGAGTCAGCATGGTTTTGTGAAAGGAATGAGGATCTTTCACCAAGATCCTCATGGAGTCATGTCAACTGCGGGGGAACAGACAGATGTACTGTACACAGGCATCTATAAATCCTGTGCCAGGCAGCCACCCAATGTGGGTGCACTGAGTGAAATATTAACATGGTTTGCCCAGTTAACAGGAAACAGACAGCTGGCATTTACTGATATTTACTGGGACCAGATGCGAGATTTGCCTCAGGGATCAGTGTGAAAGGCTCAAATGAATAGAAATGATTTGTGTAATGTCCAAATGCTGATCCTATGAAGCATGGGGTTATGGGAACGAGCTCGGTGGGATTGGGGGGAGGGAATAGTGATGAAGAGACTGAGAGCGAGGAGGTTAGCTCCCAGGTAGGGAAGGACTGTAGGCACTCTGAGAGGAGGGTTAGACCGGTGGTGGAAAAGGGAAATATCCTGACTGAGGGGCTGAGCTGTGTCTATTTTAATGCCAGGAGTGTAGTAAATAAGGTAGATGAGCTTAGGGCGTGGATTGCTGCTTGGGAGTGTGATGTGGTGGCCATTACAGAGACTTGGTTGTCTCAGGGACAGGACTGGGTACTTCAGGTGCAGGGATTCAGATGCTTCAGGAGGGACAGGGTTGGGGGCAAAAGAGGAGGTGGTGTGGCACTGTTGATCAGGGACAGTGTCATGGCTGTAGAGAAGGTGGAAGACGGGGAGGGAATGTCTTCAGAGTCCCTGTGGGTGGACGTTAGGAACAGCAAAGGGTCAATAACTTTGCTGGGTGTATTCTATAGGCCGCCCAATAGCAACAGGGAAGTTGAGGTGCAGATAGGGAAACAGATCCTGGACAGATGTAGAAATAACAGAGTTGTCGTGATGGGAGATTTCAATTTCCCAAACATCGACTGGAATATCTCAAGGGTAAGGGGTTTGGATGGTGTGGAGTTTGTTAGGTGTGTTCAGGAGGGGTTCCTGACACAGCACGTGGATAAGCCGACGAGAGGAGAGGCTGTACTGGACCTGGTGCTTGCTAATGAGCCAGGGCAGGTGTTGGATCTCACGTTAGGAGAGCATCTTGGGAATGGAGATCATAATTCTATCTCTTTCACGATAGCGATGGAAAGAGATAGGATCAGGCAGGCTGGGAAGGTGTTTGTCTGGAGTAAGGGGAAATGCGAAAACATTAGGCAGGTAATTGGAGGAATAAACTGGAAGGAGGTGTTCTTGGAGAAGAGTACAGAAGGAACGTGGCGGATTTTCAAAGAATGTTTGTCTGGGGCTCTGCAAGACAACGTTCCGAGGAGTCAAGGAGGTTTTGGTAGGACGTGGGAACCGTGGTGCACGAAGGTAGTGGTGAACCTAGTTAGGAAGAAAAAAAAGGTATATAAAAGGTTCAGAGAACTAGGAGATGTTAGGGATCTAGAGGAGTATAAGGCTTGTAGAAAAGAGCTTAAAAAGGAAATTAGGAGAGCCAGAAGGGATCATGAGAAGGCCTTGGCGGATAAGATTAAGGAGAATCCCAAGGCCTTCTACAAATATGTGAAAAGTAAAAGGATGAGAAGAGAAGGGATAGGGCCTATAAAAGGTGAAGGGGGAAAAGTCTGTGTGAATCCGGAAGAAATGGCAGAGGTGCTTAACGAGTACTTTGCCTCGGTATTCACGGTGGAAAGTGAACTGGGAGATTGCACTGCAGGTTTGAGGCATACGGAAAAGATTGAGTATGTGGATGTTAGGAAAGAGGATATGTTAGACCTGTTAAATTCTATCAAGATAGACAAGTCGCCAGGACCAGATGGGATGTACCCCAGGTTATTGTGGGAGGTGAGGGAAGTGGTTACAGAGCCCCTGGCGATGATCTTTGCGTTGTCCATGGAAACGGGAGAGGTTCCAGAGGATTGGAGGATTGCGGATGTGGTTCCTGTTTTTAAAAAAGGGAACAGGGAAAGTCCAGGAAATTACCGACCGGTGAGTCTGACTTCAGTGGTTGGTAAACTGATGGAGAGAATTCTGAGGGATAAGATATATGAACATTTGGAGAAGTCTGGCCTGATTAGAAATAGTCAGCATGGTTTTGTCAAGGGCAGGTCGTGCCTTACGAGCCTAGTTGAGTTCTTCGAAAATGTGACTGAACACCTTGACAAGGGTCTTACAAAGCTGCAGCATTACCTCCCGACTCCTGAACTCAATCCCTCAATTAATGAAGGCCAGTACAACATACGCCTTTTTGACCACATCCTTCACCTACGAGGCCGATTTAAGAGTCCTATGGACCTGGACCCCAAGATCCTTCTCACTGCCAAGACTCCTACCCTTAATATTGTACTCCTTCATCCCATTGGTCCTGCCAAAATGGACCACTACACATTTATCCACTTGTTCTGCCACCTTCAGAGACTTGTTCACCTGCACCCCCAGGTCCCTCTGCGTTTTATACTCTTAATAGGTCTACCCTTTATCATATACCTCCCCCTACATTCTTTCTCCCGAAATGCATCACCTCACATTTATCAGGATTGAATTCCACCTGCCATCTATCTGCCCAAGCTTCCTTCATCCCATTATTCCTGCCAAAATGGACCACCACACATTTATCCGCATTGAAGTCCATCTGCCACTTCTCCCCCCAGTCTTGCATCCTGTCTATGTCCCGCTGCAACTTTTGACATCCCTCCAGACTATCCACAACACCACCGATCTTTGTATCATCAGCAAATTTACTAACCCATCCCTCCACTTCCTCATCCAGGTCATTTATGAAAATGACAAACAGCAGGAGTCCCAGAACAGATCCCTGGGACACTCCATTGGTGACCGACCTCCATGCAGAGAAGGAAGAGCGGTGGACGTACTGTACATGGACTTCAGCAAGATGTTTGATAAGGTCCCCCATGCAAGACCTCTTAAGAAGGTGAGAGGGCATGGGATCCAAGGGGCTTTGGCCTTGTGGATCCAGAACTGGCTTGCCGGCAGAAGGCAGAGAGTAGTTGTGGATGGGTCTTTTTCTGCATGGAGGTCGGCCTAATTCTGCTCCTGAAGGTCTTATGAAGAGATGCTGAGGGATTTGAGGTTGTTTTCATTAGAAAGGAGGCGGCTAAGAGGAGACCTTATTGAAACATATAAGATGATTAGAGGTTTAGATAGGGTGGACAGTGATAGCCTTTTTCCTAGGATGGGCAAAGCTAGCACGAGGGGACACAGCTTTAAATTAAGGGGTGGTAGTTATAGGATGGATGTCAGAGGTAGGTTCTTTACCCAGAGGGCGGTAAGGGTATGGAATGCCCTGCCTGCTGAAGTTGTAGATGCGCCAAGTTTGGTGGCGTTTAAGTGGTCAGTGGATATGTTTATGGATGAAAAGGGAATGGTTTAGGTTAGAGGGTCACTGCTTTTTCTCCATTGGTTGGCACAACATCGAGGGCCGAAGGGTCTGTTCTGCGCTGTAATGTTCTATGTTCTATGTGTTCTGGTCTTCCAGATGGATAACTGACAGCTCCTGACGGGAGGAAGGGAATCTCTGCTGCAGAATGGAATGACAGGAATGTATTCAGAGCAGGGACAGCCTTGCTGCTCCAAGGCCATTGGATACAGGCTGTTCCCCACCCCCACACCACAACCCCACCCCCACATCACAACCCCACCACCCCACACCACCACAACACCCACACCACACCCCCACCCCCACACCACACCCACATCACCAACCCCCCCCACACCACACCCCCCCCGCCACACCCCCGCACCCCACCCCCACACCACATCCCCCCCCCCCACCCCTCACCCCCACACCAGCCCCCCCAACACACCACCCCCACACACCCCCCCCACACCACCCCCCCTACACACACACAGAACATAAATAGCCACTCCCACAGTGATATCACCAGCTCTTCCCCCAACAGCACTATCCCTCTCCTCCCCACAAATAACACATAACCACCCCCCCAATACCATGTTGGCATGAGGGTGAACTCACCTCACCCCCACTCACTCCACTCTCCCCCACTCTCATCCTTCCCCTCATATTCATCATCTCAATATCCCCCTCATCCCAATATCCCCCTCATCCCAATATCCCCCTCTCTCAATATCCCCCTCATCCAATTCCCCCTCATCCCCCTTAGCCCCTCACCCTCATTCATCCCCTCTCCCTCACACCCACTCACCCTGCTCCCCCTCACTTGCCCCCCTCCTCCTCACACATCCACTGACTCCCTCCCCCTTACACCCTCACTCACCCATCACTCACACCCCCCTCACACCCTCACTCACTACCGTCCCCCAACCTTCACTCACTGCCCTCCCTCACATCTCCATTCACCATCTCCACCCTCACATCTTTACTCAGCCCCCTCCCTAGGCTGATGCCTTAGGCAGTGTGGGGGCTCGTTCAGAGAGAGATCCAGTGCTTCTTTGCCCCTCTGCTGCCAGCAAAGCTCGCTTGAGGGTCCTGGATGTTGGTGGGTTTGGCTTAGAGGCAGGGGGAATTCTCCACAGTACAGGGGTGCAATGGCTGGACTGTCCCTTCCAATGCTGGCAGTATTCAACATTACCGCTGGCATGGTGACTTCATCATGTGGAGATGCCGGCGTTGGACTGGGGTAAACACAGTAAGAAGTCTCACTACACCAGGTTAAAGACCAACGGGTTTATTTGCTAGCAAAAGCCACTAACTTTCAGAGCACTACTCCTTCATCAGTGGGAGTGACAGTTCTGTTCACAAACAAGGCATATAAAGACACAAACTCAATTTATAGAATAATGGTTGGAATGCGAGTCTTTACTGGTAATCAAGTCTTAAAGGCACAGACAGTGTGAGTGGAGAGAGGGTGAAGCACAGGTTAAGGAGATGTGTATTGTCTCCAGACAAGACAGTAAGTGAGATTTTGCAAACCCAGGCAAGTCATGGGGGTTACAGATAGTGTGACATGAACCCAAGATCCCTGTTAAGACCGTCCTCATGTGTGCGGAACTTGGCTTTCAGTCTCTGCTCAGTGACTCTGCGCTGTTATATGGCGTGTGGAACTTATTCAAGGAACAGCTACTGTGAGTCCTTGATAAATATGTACCTGTCACGCAGGGAGGAAGTGGTAGAGCCAGGGAACCGTGATGTACTAAGGAAGTTAGTTCATTACTGAAGAAAAAAAAGGAGGCTTATATAAAGATGAGACATGAAGGCTTGGTTAGGACACTAGGCAGTTATAAATTAGCCAGGAGGGAGCTAAAGAGTGAGTTAAGAAGAGCTAGAAGAGGACATGAGAAGATTTTGGCGGATAGGATAAAGGAGAGCCCGAAAGCTTTTTGTAGGTATGTTAAGAATGAAAGATTGGTTAGGGCAGGATTAGGGCCAGTCAAAGACAGTAGTGGGAAGTTGTGCGTGGAGCCTGTTGAGATTGGAGAGGCACTGAATGAGTATTTTTCATCAGTCTTCATGTGGGAAATTGTCAATGGAGTTGGGGAGAATTCTGAGACACCGGGTTGTAGACTAGACGGGATAGAACATAGAACATAGAACATTACAGCACAGAACAGGCCCTTCGGCCTTCGATGTTGCGCCGACCAATATAAAAAGCAATGCCCCTCCAAACTAAACCATTCCCTTCTCTTCCATATACTTATCAACTAACCTCTTAAACGCCACCAAACTTGGCGCATCTACAACTGCTGCAGGCAGGGCATTCCACTCCCGAACCACCCTTTGGGTAAAGAACCTGCCTCTGATATCCGTCCTATAACTATCACCCCTTAATTTAAAGCTGTGTCCCCTCGTGCTAGCTTTTTCCATCCTAGGAAAAAGGCTATCACTGTCCACCCTATCTAAACCTCTAATCATCTTATATGTTTCGATCAGGTCCCCTCTTAGCCTCCTCCTTTCTAACGAAAACAACCTCAAATCCCTCAGCCTCTCCTCATAAGACATGCCCTCCATACCAGGCAACATCCTGGTAAACCTCCTCTGTACCCTCTCCAATGCCTCCACATCTTTCTTATAATGTGGGACCAGAACTGCACACAATACTCCAAGTGCGGCCGCACTAGAGTTTTGTACAGCTGCAACATGATGCTGCGGCTCCTAAATTCAATCCCCTACCAATAAAAGCTAAGACTCCATAGCCTTCTTAACAACTTTATCCACTTGACTGCCTACTTTCAGGGATCTATTGACACATACACCAAGATCCTTCTGTTCCTCAACACTATTAAGAGCCCTACCATTAGCCCTATACTCTACACATTTATTGTTCCTGCCAAAGTGCATTACCTCACACTTTTCCACATTAAACTCCATTTGCCACCTCTCGGCCCAGCTCTGCAACTTGTCCAAGTCACTCTGTAAACTAAAACACCCCTCTTCACTATCTACCCACCACCAACTTTAGTATCATCTGCAAATTTACTGATCCATCCCTCAATACCCTCATCCAGATCATTTATAAAAATTACAAACAGCAGGGGCCCCAAAACAGACCCCTGAGGCACACCACTCGTCACCGAACTCCACGATGAATATCTCCCATCAACCACCACCCTCTGTCTTCTATCTGCCAGCCAATTCTAATCCAATTAGCTAAATCACCCTCTATCCACACATCTGCATTTTCTGTAGAAGTCTTCCATGGGCCACCTTATCAAAGCCTTACTAAAGTCCATATATACTACATCAACCGCCTTACCCCCATCCACCTCTCTGGTCACTTTTCAAAAAACTCAATGAGGTTAGTAAGGCATGACCTACCCTTCACGAAACCATGCTGACTATCCCCAATCAATTCATTTCTCTCTAAATAACTATAAATCCTATCCCTAATAATTCTCTCCAATACCTTGCCCACACAGAAGTAAGACTCACTGGCCTATAATTCCCAGGAAGGTCTCTCTTCCCCTTCTTAAACAATGGGACCACATTCGCTATCCTCCAGTCCTCCGGAACCACACCGTGAACCAACGTGAGATGGATGAAGGGAATGGTTTAGTTTGGAGGGGCATTGCTTTTTATTTTGGTCGGCGCAACATCGAAGGCCGAAGGGCCTGTTCTGTGCTGTATTGTCTATGTTTCTATATTCTAACTTAATGAGAGGGCACGACAAAGTGGATGTCAGAAGCTTTTTCCCAGGGTGAAGGTCAAATTCCTAGGGGGCACACGGTTTGAAGGTGCGAACGGGTAAGGTTTAAAGGATATACCACTGGCCCGATTTTTTACCCAAAGGGTAGTTGGGTGTCTGGAAACTTTATTGCCGGGGGAGGTAATGAAAATGGATACAATAGTGAGTTTTGAAGTGCATCTGACAGTATGTGATCGATAGGATGTGTGACATGCAGCCAAGATCCTGGTTGAGGCCGTCCTCAATGTGTGTGGAATTTGGCTATCAATCTCTGCTCACGACTCTGTTGCTGCCGTGTGTCGTGAAGGCCCCCTTGGAGAAAATTTACCTGAAAGATCAGAGCTGAATACCTTGACCGCTGAGTGTTTGGCCACAGGAAGGGATCAGTCGTGCGATGTTCATTCATCTTTGTTTAGTGTCCTGTAGGTCTCCCCAGGTACCGTGCCTGCCGGGACATCCTTTCCTACAGCGTTATCAGGTAGACAACTTGGCCGTTTACAAGAGTATGTTACGTTTACCTGGTGAATGGTATCCTCACGTTTTGATGAAATGTCTCCACGTCGATGACACGGCATGTCTTGCAGAGGTTGCTGTGGCAGGGTTGTGTGGTATTGTGGTCGACTGTTTCTCCTGAAGGTTGGGTATTTTGCTCAGAGACAAATGGTCTGTTTTGAGGTTGTTTTGAAGGGCAAGAAGTGGGGAGTGGGATGCCCAATCGCGATGTTTCATCAGAAGCTCCGGAGAGATGTCACAGGTAAGTACCAGATGATGAGGGTACTCTGTCATCTTATCCCCTGTTTGCCTTCTGAGGATGTTAGTGCAGTTTTTCGCTGTGGCGCTTTTGGATCTGTTGATCCAATGAGTTTGAGCGCCATATCCTATTCTTGTGAGGCATCTTTCAGTGTCTGAAGGTGCTGTCCAATCCTCCTCATCTGAGCAGATCCTGTGAAATACGGAGGGCTTGTCCCATAGGAAATGGCTTCTTTAAGTGGTTTAGGTGGAGCTAAGAAGTGGAGCATCGTGACGTTAGCATGAGGTTGGGTACAGTGAGGTGCTGAAAGTGACTGTCCTTGATGGAGATGCCTTCTTACTATCTTATCCACGCTTCATTGCTACTTTCATTAACCTTGTGTATCTGTACACCCAGATCTCTTTGCCTATCATACTCTTAAGGGTTCTGCATTTACAGTATATTTTCTAATCTGTAATTGATCTTCCAAAATGCATTACCCTCACATTTGTTCCGATGAAACTCCATCTGCCATGGCTCCGCCCAGGTCTCCCACTGATCCTATATCCTGCTGTACCTCTGATGGTCCTCATCACTATCCGCAAATCCACCAACTTCTGTATCTCCACAAACTTACTATCAATCCGTTAATTTTCCTCCAACATCGTTATATATATCTTACAACAGGTTCCCAAGCACTGATGTTGTTCCTGAGATTTGGGCAAGTTCTGCACACAAGAGACTGCCTCACCCAGGATCTTGGGTTCTGTCACACTATCTTTAACCCCCCATGACTTGCCTGGACCTTGCAAAATCTCACTACCTGTCCTGTCTGGGACAATACACATCTCTTTAACCTGTCTTAATCCTGTCCTTCCACTCACGATTAAGATTTGATTAGCTGTAAAGACTCATATTCCTCAGTATTCTGTAAATTGAGTTTTGTGTCTTTCTATGCCCCTGTTTTTTTGAACAGAACTCCACCTCACTAAGACATAGAAATAGGAGCAGGAGTAGGCCACAACCAGCCCCTCGAGCCTGCCCACCACCATTCAATAAATCATGGCTTGATCTGAAGTGGATTCATTTCCACTTTCCTCTTTCTCCCTATAACTCTTAAACCTTAACCCTCACTGATGAAGGAGCAGTGCTCTGAAAGCTAGTGGTGTTTTTACTATTGTACTTTAACGACGAAAAAAAAACGGCTTACTGTGTGAGACTTCTTTACTGTGTTTATTCCATCCATCTCCACATCATGACCTCCCTGTAGCTAGTGCAGATACAAAGATTTCCTCTCGAGGCCCCCAGCAATTTCCTCCCTTGCCCCTCTCAGTATTCATGAGTATATCCCATCAGGCTGGGGACCTGCCTATCTTATGTTTCTCAGAACCCCAATACCTCCTCCTTTTTCATCTCAAATGACTCCAAACGATCTACACATCCTTTCCCAGACTCAATCTCCACCAAGGTCCTTCTCATTGGTGAATACTGACCACAAAAATACTCATTAATACCTCACCCATTAAGAACATAGAACATTACAATTTTCTCTGGCTCCAGTATAAGATTCTTTCCCTTGTCCTTGATGGGGGCCCCACCCTTTTCCCCTGGCTAACCTCTTGCTCTTTATGTAGATATAAAAATGTCTGCGAATTTTCTTAATTCCCTTTTTTCTGACCCCTTTTAGCCCTCCTTACTCCCTGCTTAAAGTGTTTTTTCTACTTTCCCTTGTATTCCCACACTTGCTTGCGTGTGTTCCCAGCCTCCGAGCTTTGCAATGCTTCCTTTTTCCCCTCTGACTAGGCCCACATATGCTTGCAGCCTCCCACGTCCACATGTTGATTTTTCCCTCAAACATCTGTCCCCAATCTGACTCTTCAGTCCTGTTCCTGCATAATATTGTTGAAATTAACCTTCCCCCAGTTTAGCTCCTTTAACTTGAGGGATAACTTTATCTTTATCCTCAGTACCTCAATACCTTATTTGCAGAGATGAATTTGGCACCCAGGTTGATAAGGTTGTAAGACGGTATACGTGTGTTAGCTTTTTATTGGTAGAGGGATTGAAATTTCAACGCCTTGAGGTCATGTTGCAACTGTACCAACTCTGGCGCAGCCGCACTTGGAGTATTGTGGTACAGTGTTCTGGTCCCCTGCATTATAAGAAAGATTTGGAGGCAGTGGAGAGGGTACAGAGTAGTTTACACCATGATGTTGCCTGGTATGGACGGGCAGGTCTTATGCGGAAAGGCTAAGGGACTCTAGGCTGTTTTCGTTAGAGTGAGAGGGTTAACAGTGACCTAATTGAGGCATAAAATATGATCGAAGGGGTTTAGATAGGGTGGACCATAGAAGAGCCTTTTTTTCTCAGATCGTAGATTGGCTAACACGAGGGGGACATTGCTTTAAATTAAGGGGCGGTAGTTTAGGGATGGATTCGAGTCTGTAAGGACAACATATCTTTTACTCAGAGGGTAGTAAAGGCGTGGAATGCCCTGCTGCTGTGGCCTTGTCAATTTTAAGGGTGTTTCAATGGTCGTTGGATAGCATATGCAATGATATTGGAATACTGTAGTTTCGATGGGCTTTAGGTTTTGGTTCACTGGTCCACGGAACATTGAGGGCCAAGGGCCCGTCTACGCTGTAAATGTTCTATGTTCTTTAAAACTTACTGAATTGTGGCCACTGTTCCGAACTAATTCCCTTCTGAAACTCAACCACCTGGGTTCATTCCCCAATACAGGTCCAGTATGGCCCCTTCACTGTTGGACTTAATCTAATATACTGTTTCAGGAAGCCCTCCTGAAGCTCCTTACAAACTCTACCCCACCCATCCCTAGCACTGAGTCCCAGTCAATACAGGGGAAGTTAAAATCTCCACACAACAACCCTGTTACTTTTTACACCGTTCTAAATCTGCCTACATATCTGTTCCTCTATCCCCCCTAGCTGTTGGGTAGCCTATAATAACCCCCATCATTGTGACTGCCATCTTTCCTATTCCTGAGCTATTACCCCTATACTCCCTGTAGTAACTCTCCAGTGTCCTCAAGGTGTTTCTGTGGGAACACCTTGAGGAACATGCTATTGTTTGATATTGGGATTTTGCCAAACTTGGGGAAATAAATTTGGGGAACAAGGGAAATGACAAGGAATTTGTTTTTGGCATAATCTTCACTTTGAGTATATGACAACCAGCCCGAATAGTAAAAAATTCCAGGGAGGGAATGAAATACATTCCATTACATCAGAGAATGAGCTTTAGATAAAGTTATGGGATAAAGGGTATCCAATCAGGCCCTGGGGACTTCATCTCCTTTAATGTTTCTTAAGAACCCAACTCCCTACTTCTTGATCTCAAATGACTCAAACTTCGACACATCCTTTCCCAGACTCATCTCCAACAAGTCCTTCTCTTTTGGTGAATACTGACACATATTCATTTAATACCTTGCCCATTTATCTTGCTCCATCATAGATTCCCTTCCTGGTCCCTGTTGGGCCAACCCATCCCCCTGGCTACATCTCTTGATCTTATGTATATATAAAACGCATTGGGACCCCTTGGACTGGTGACATTGCATCTCAGGATCTCCAAGGAGGAGGTTACAAAGATGGTGGGGGCAATGGGTACCATCTGCTGGCTCTGAGCACAAATTAGATCTCTTCGAGCCCCTGTTCTCAGGCCCCCCCCTCTAATGGGTCAGCCTGAAACAAAATCCTGGGTCTGAATCAATGCTGTTGGGTGGGGTTTCTTCTCTGATTCACCATACCGCAGTGAAACAAAAAAAACACTAGAGAAACACCACCTCCCTGTCCACATCTCTCCCTGGCTGCAAAAAGCAGGAAAATAGCCCCCACAGATAGCAGATTCATATCGTCTGCGCGATCCCGGGCCTTCTGGCTGCGTCCGGGATCGCGCGCCGCGCGCTCCGACCCCGCGATCTTATCCGATCCTGATCGCGCGCGCGTCGCGGCGATCGCGTCGATCGCTGTCGCGCGGCCCCCGATCCTAACCGCATCAGCTCGCCAGCGCGCGCCCTGCCCTCACACATAATGTTCCCCTAATCATCAACATTTTCCCCCCAAACTACCCAGACCGATTGCGGCCTCGACCCCCTCTTCCCACCCCTGATTGCCGCACCGAGTGGCACCGGAGCCCTCCTTCCCTCCCCCCCCACCGACCGATTGCCCACAGAGTTGGCAATAGACTCCCCGCTCACCTCTGCTCTCACAACCCCTCACCAGGGATGCATCTGGCTCCCCACCTCCTCATAAGAACCCCTACTCCTCCTACCCCCCACCAGAGTAATGATCTTGTCTGTTTCCACCTCCCTCCTCACCCCCCCAACAAGGGAGATCTGAACCATTTTCCTCCCCTCCCCTCCACGAGCTGAGTCAGGGAAGACACCAGTAGCCTTTGAACTAGAACATAGACACAGCACAAACAGCCCTTTCGGCCCACGAGTGCGCGATCACATCTACCAATCCACAGACCTATCTATAACCCCCTATCCTATTCTTTCCATATACTCATCAGAAGTCTTTTAAAAGACCCCAGTGAGTTTGCCTCAACCTCCGAGGCAGTCGGTTCCATTCACTCACCACCCTCTGAGTGAAAACCTACCCCTGACATCTCCTTTGTATTTGCTTCCCTGCACCTTAAATCTGTGTCCTCTCGTAGTGACCATTTCAGCTCGGGAAATAGTCTCTGAGAGTCCACCCTATCTATCCTCTCAACATTTTATAAACCTCTATCAGGTCGCCTCTCAACCTACGTCTCTCCAGTGAGAAGAGTCCCAGCTCCCTCAACCTATCTTCATAAGGCCTGCCTCCCAATCCAGGCAGCATCCTTGTAAATCTCCTCTGAACTCTCTCAATAGCCTCTACATCCTTCCTATAATGAGGCGACCAGAACTGCGCACAATACTCCAACTGGGGTCTGACAAGAGTCTTATAGAGCTGCATCATTACCTCCTGACTCCTAAACTCTATTCCTCGATTAATGAAGGCCAGTACACCGTACGCCTTCTTGACCACTTCCTCCACCTGCGAGGCCCGATTTAAGAGTCCTATGGACCCGGACCCCGAGATCCTTCTGCTCTACAACACAGCTAAGACTCCTACCCCTTATATTGTACTCCTTCATCCCATTATTCCTGCCAAAATGGACCACTACACATTTATCTGCGTTGAAGTCCATCTGCCACTTCTCCGCCCAGTCTTGCATCCTGTCTATGTCCCGCTGCAACTTTTGGCATCCCTCCAGACCATCCACAACACCACCGATCTTTGTATCGTCGGCGAACTTACTAACCCATCCCTCCACTTCCTCATCCAGGTCATTTATGAAAATGACAAACAGCAGGGTCCCAGAACAGATCCCTGGGGCACTCCACTGGTTACCGACCTCCATGCAGAACAAGACCCATCCACAACCACTCTCTGCCTTCTGCCGGCAAGCCAGTTCTGGATCCACGAGGCCAAAGCCCCTTGGATCCCATGCCCTCTCACCCTTCTCCAGAAGCCTTGCATAAAGTTACTCTTCAGAAGCGCACGCCGAAACAGCCTTTACGCGAGCAGGTCCTGATTCTGCTGCCCCGCCCAGGTCCTGGCACTGTGAGCAGCCGTGCTAGATCCCGTGTCACCGTGCTGCCCCGGGTCCCTGGCAACTGTGAGACAGCAGTGCGAATCACTGTGTCCACCGTGCTGGCCCCCCGTGTCCCTGGCAACTGTTAGACAACAGTGCGAATCACTGTTTCAACCGGCTGCCCCGGTTCCTGGCAATGTGATACAGCAGTGCTAATCACTGGGCCACGTGCCTGCCCCGGGTCCCCTGGCAACTGTGAGACGCATTGCTAAGTCACTGTGTCACCGTGCTGCCGCCGGGTTCCCTGGCACTGTGAGGCAGCAGAGCTAATCACTGTGTCCCGTGCTGCCCTGGGTCCCTGGCAAACTTGTGAGACGCATGCTAATCACTGTGTCACCCGGTGCTGCCCCGGTACCCTGTGGCACCGTGATACCGCAGTGCCTAATCGCTGTGTACCTCCGGCTGCCCCGGTCCCTGGCACTGTGAGCAGCAGAGCTAGATCCCATGTGTCACCCGTGCTGCCCCGTCCCTGGCAGCTGTGAACGCAGTGCTAATCACTGTGTCACGTGCTGCCCCCGGTCCCTGGCACTGTGAGGCAGCAGAGGTAATCACGTGTCCCCCCGCTGCCCCCGGGTCCCTGGCCTGGTGCTGCGCAGAGCTATCAACTGTGTCACCGTCCTGCCCCGGTCCCTGCAGCTGTGAGACAGCAGTGGCTAATCACTGTGTCACCGGCTTGCCGCCGGGTCCCTGGCACTGTGAGGACAGAGGGCTAATCACTGTGTCACCGTGCTGCCCCGTGTCCCTGGCACTGTGAGGCGCAGAGGTAATCCCTGTGTCCACCGTGTGCTGCCCGCCGGGTCCCTGGCGACTGTGAGCAAGCCGAGCTAATCACTATGTCACTGTGCTGCCATTGATAATATGAAGACCCATTTGTCACGATACTGTGGTTAGGTTGGTCTTTTTATCTGAGGAAATATGGATTGGAGATTAATTAGATTTATTGGATAATCGCGTATAGAGGAACTGGAAGGTAAGAGATTAACCTGCTTTGAACAGGACAATAGATACAGTAATAGCAGAACCCTTCAGAGTATTGCAGGCAGAGTTGTGATTGTGGAAGGTCAGTCATCTCAGTTCCATGATGTCTCTGCAGGACTCCCGCAGGGGAGAGCCTTACAATCTTCACACAGCTTCATCAAAATCCTTCCTTGTCATATATCCGAAGTGGGAATGTTAAACAATGTTTTCACATGTTCAGCACCATTTGCAATTCCTCAGATACTGAGCAGTTTGTGTTTAAATGCGCAAGAATCCTGGACAATATCCAGATTGGGAGCTGACAGTGGCAGTGACATTCAGGACCACACAAATACCGGGCAATGCCTCACCAATAAGAGACACTCTTATCCACGCTCCCTGAAATATTTAATGTGTAGCCAATCAGGACTATCACCATGCGGTTCCTGACCAGAAACTCAACCGACTCACCACATAAACACGCGGCACAAGAGCATTTCAGAGGTTGTGAATACTGGTGGCAAGTACACCTCACTTTCCGACTCCCCAAAGTCTGTCCACAAGGCACGAAGTCAGGATTGCGATGGAACACTCCCCCTTGCCTGAATGTGTGCAGTCCAACAAACCACTCAAAGACGCTTTGATGCATTCCAAGGACAAGCGCCCACTCGATTGACCACAACTCCACTCCATCGTCCCTCCACCACTGATGTCTCAGTAGCAGCGAGTTGTGGACTAGCTACACGATCTATTGTCAGCAATTCCCAAAGATCTTTAGAAGCACATTCCAAATACATGACCCCTTCCATCAGAAAGGCCAGGGCAAGCATATACAGATCCCCCCAGCTGCAAGTTGCCCTCCAAGCACTCACAATCCTAATTTGGAAATATATCGTTGTTCCTTTCACAGTCGCTGGTCAAAATCGTGATTCCCTCCCTAACAATAGTGTGGTCAACCCACAGAACATGTGACCTTGCAGTGTTCAAAGGCAGCTACCATCAACCTTCTCAAGCCACAAACGCTGGCCAATGAGTCCTGTGTCCCACAATAAAAATCTCCCATTACCCCCAATGTCTTTGCACTGTTTTTATCCCATAACTGACAGACTCCGTGACGCAGAATAAACGTCCATCTTCACACGGTGTAGCCGTCGTCAGATAGGTATTGATTGGGGCCAGCGGACGATCTACCGGGTACAGGCTTCAGGCAGTCACATATCCCCCTCGCATTGGCCGACATATCAACCGTTCGGAACAAACTGCAGAAAAAAGAAAACAATGAAATGTCTAATATTGGTCATTGGCTGTTCTTTCCTGCCAGCCAATGAAAATCATGTATTCATTTCACAATATTCTGGACAATAACAGCTCAGGTAGCCCCTGAATCCAGACTCGATTCCCCAGATCCGGGAAGACTCCATTCCCACTTCTCATTTGATTTATTTTATTGTTTACGACCGCACTGGGAAATAGTGAAAAGTATTGATTTCTTGCACAGTACGTCCAAACAATCTCCACGTGGCTTCAAATAATGTCAAAATGGTAGTGCAGTTGTATAAATAACAACAAAAACAAAACAGCACGGGAAACAGGCCCTTCGGCCCAATGAGCCTGCGCCCCACCCGAAGTTCCCATCTCTATCCGTGATCCCTGTCTATGTTTATAATCTATGGATTAAAAACCAAATTTGAGATAATTTAGGGAGAATTTGTTTTGCCAATTAGCCTAAGAGCACATCTTTGGGTTGTGGGAGGAAACCGGAGCACCCGGAGAAAACCCACGCAAGCATGGGGAGAATGCGCAAACTCCCACAGACACAGGCCCAAATCCATGTATCTGCACAGCACAGCGATAGTCACTCAGCTGTCGTGTTGCCCATCAAATAGTCCAGGTCAAGCGTACACTAACGACGTGAAGCAGTAGGATACTCTCAAAAAAAAATCCAAGAGCAGCCCTCTCACGACCCATCGCGTGTATGCCCCTCGTTAGACAACAAGGTGGACCAAAGCACCTGTAGGATAAAACAAGTACATCAATATCATCATCTATTTACACACTTCCCAGGGACTCCCAAGGCTCATGATCCCTATTTTAAATCAGTTTTCTATACCCCTCCATTCCCATTCTGTTCATGTGCCCATCTAAGTATTTCTTAATAACTCCAGAGTACTGCCTCCACCCTTACTTAGAACATAGAACATAGAACAATACAGCACAACAGACAGGCCCTTCGGCCTTCGATGTTGTTGTGCCGACCAATAAAAAGCAATGCCCCTCCTAACTAAAACCATTCCCTTCTCATCCATATACTTATCACTAACCTCTTAAACGCCACCAAACTTGGCGCATCTACAACAGCTGCAGGCAGGGCATTCCACTCCCTAATCACTCTTTGAGTAAAGAACCTACCTCTGATATCCGTCCTATAACTCATACCCCTTAATTTAAAGTTGTGTCCCCTCGTGCTAGCTTTTTCCATCCTAGGAAAAAGGCTATCACTGTCCCACCTATCCAAACCTCTAATTATCTTATATGTTTCAATAAGATCCCCCCTTAGCCGCCTCCTTTCTAACGAAAACAACCTCAAATCCTTCAACCTCTCTTCATAGGACCGCCCTCCATACCAGGCAACATCCTGGTAAACCTCCTCTGTACCCTCTCCATGCCTCCACATCTTTCTTATAATGTGGCGACCAGAACTGCACACAATACTCCAAGTGCGGCCGCACTAGAGTTTTGTACAGCTGCAACATGATGCTGCGGCTCCTAAATTCAATCCCCCTACCAATAAAGCTAAGACTCCATATGCCTTCTTAACAACTTTATCCACTTGACTGCCTACTTTCAGGGATCTATTGACACATACACCAAGATCCTTCTGTTCCTCAACACTATTAAGAGCCCTACCATTAGCCCTATACTCTACACATTTATTGTTCCTGCCAAAGTGCATTACCTCACACTTTTCCACATTAAACTCCATTTGCCACCTCTCGGCCCAGCTCTGCAACTTGTCCAAGTCACTCTGTAAACTATAACACCCCTCTTCACTATCTACCACCCACCAACTTTAATATCATCCGCAAATTTACTAATCCATCCCTCAATACCCTCATCCAGATCATTTATAAAAATTACAACAGCAGGGGCCCCAAAACAGACCCCTGAGGCACACACACTCGTCACGAACTCCACGTGAATATCTCCCCATCACCACCACCCTCTGTCTTCTATCTGCCAGCCAATTTCTAATCCATTATCTAAATCACCCTCTATTCCACACATCTGCATTTTCTGTAGAAGTCTTCCATGGCCACCTTATCAAAGCCTTACTAAATTCCATATATACTACATCAACCGCCTTACCCCCATCCACCTCTCTGGTCACTTTCTCAAAAAACTCAATTATGTTAGTAAGGCCATGACCTCCCCGTCACGAAACTTGGCAGCGCATTCCCTACCCCCAACCACCTCTGTGTGAAAAAATCCTCCAGCATCCCAATTATACCTTAAACCACTAAAGCCTAAGACTGTGACACATTGTGCTATTCAGAGTACAGTATGGAAAAAAAATAACCTGGGGGTGATACTATATATATACCCCTCAATAATCTTGTACACCTCTATTGAATCTCCTATAAGTCTACGTCTATACGAGGAAAACAAGTCCCAATTTGACCTAGGCCTCTGCTCGTAACTCAGACCTTCCTACCAGTCAGCATCCTGTAAACCTCCTCTGCACTCTCTCCCAGATCTCCAACGTCCTTCTGTAGTAAGGTGATGACCAAACTGGACACAGTATTCCAAATGAAGTCTACCAGCGTTTTTATACAACTTGCAAACAAAGGTAAATCTCTCACTGGATTCAAGGTTAAGTTGGTGAATGTGGATACAAAATTACTTCTTGACAGAAACAGAGGGTGGTTATAGAGAGCGTTAGTCCACAACTGAGGCCCCTGTGGCCAGTGGTGTGCCTCAGGGGTTCAGTGCCGGTTCCACTGTTATTTGTCAGTTTATTAATAATTTTGTATGAGAATATCAGGGGCCATGGTTAGCAAGTTTTGCGATACATCAAAATTGGGTGGCATAGTGCATAGTGATAAAGTTCTCTCCAATTGTAATGGGATATTGATCAATTGGGCCAGTGCTGATGAAAGGCAGATGAGTTTCATTTAGGAACAATATGAATGATGCATTTTGGTCGATTGAACCAGGGCAGGATTTTACTCAATTGAATGTTCAGAACGGCATTGGGAAGTTACAGAAGAAAGAGATCCATGAGACAGGTTCATAGCTCCCTTGCAACTAAGTCACAGTGGACAGGGTATGAAGAAAAGTATTCACATCTTGTTGAAGTTGTTACAAACATTGGTAAGGCCACAGTTGAAATTCTGGTATACAGTTCTGGGTCACTTACTAAAGAAGATATTAAGCTAGAAAATAGTGCAAAAATGATTTACAAGGATGCTGCTGGGACATGATGATTTGAGTTATAAAGAGAGGACCTGGAATAAACCGGGACTTTTTCAAAAAAAACAAAGAAATTACACAGCACAGGCCCTCCAACATGTAACCCGACTAAACTAAATCCCACTACCCTTCTCTCGGGGCACATATCCCTCTATTCCGTTCTATTCATGTATTTGTGCAATGCCCCTTAAATATCAGTACTGTAACTGCTTCCACTGCCGCCCCGAACAGGCAGGTCCAAGCCTCATCTTCCTTGTCTGATCATCTCCTTTAAACCTTTGCTCCCACACACCTTAAACCTGTTCTCTGAGCATTACTCTTCCACCCTGGGGAAAAATGCTTCTGACTTCCACTCTGTCCCGGCCTCTCCATATCTTAGTAGACTTCTATTAAGGTCTCCCGATTACCTCTGTCGCTCCATTGAGAACAAACCAAGTTTCTCCCAACCTCTCCTCAGAGCTAATACCCTCCCATATCAGGCAACATCCTGGTAAATCTTTTCTGTAACCTTCTTCAAGCTTCCACATCCTTCTGGTAGTGTGGTGACCATAATGAACACTATATTCCAAGTGCAAGCCTAACTTAAGGTTCTATAAGCTTGCAACATGACTTGCCCATTTTTAACTCAATGTTTGATGAAGGCAAAAATGCTGTATGCCTCTTGACTACCTTTTCCACCCTGGCATTGCCCACTTTCAGTGAACCTGTGTACCTGGTACACCCAGATCCCTCTGCCTATCAATACCTAAGGTTCTGCCATTTACTGTATCTTTCCTAATGTACTCGAGACCTTCTTGTCCTGAGGGACCTTTCAAAAGATCTTCCCTGAAGACGCATGTAGTACAATAATCCACTGTCCTATCCCTCAGTAATCGTCTTCATCAAAAATTCATCAAGTTAGTGATACATGACCTCGCCCTTCAACAACCATGTTTGCCTCTCATAATACGTCCACTTTATTTCCAAGTGGGAATAAATCCTGGTCCCTCGAAAAATCTCTCCAATAGGTTTTCCCAGCACTGACGATAAGGCTCACCAGCCTTTAATTCCTGATTATTCTTGCTACAACTTCTTAACAAAGAACAACATTGGTTATCTCCAATCCTCTGGACCTCCCCTGTAGCCATTGAGGGGTACAAAAGATTTTCTCTTGAGGCCCCAGAAATTTTCCTCCTTTGCCTCTCTAGTATCTGGGGTATATCCCATCAGGACCTGGAGACTTGTCTCCCTTAACGTTTCTCAAGAACCCCAATACCTCGTCCCTTTTTGATGTTAAAAAACATGACTGCTCAACTTCTCACGTCCTTTCCCGGCACATCATCCACCAATCCTTCTCTCGGTGATACTGACACAAATACTCCATTTAATATCTCGCCACTTGCTCTGCCTCCTGTGAGTGGGAGGCTATCGTCACTCTGCCTATATAATTCCTTTGCCAGACACAACCTCTCTCCACTTCAGCTATGAAGGAGCTGATTCCGAAAGTCTGTGGATTTTAATTAACCTGTTGAACTATCACCTGGTGTTAGCTAATCTATCATCCTGAGAAGTTCGAGGTGTTGGTGGGGCTTTCTTAACTTATCGTGTCGGCATGGGGGAACAGGTGGTCAGTTGAACTGTATACCTAGAAACTTGATTAGCACTGCTGTCCCCTCCACAGCGACAGGGACCAGGGCAGCACGGTGACCAGTGGATTAGCACTGCCCGTCCGCACAGCGCCAGGGACCCGGGGCAAGCACGGTGACACAGTGATTAGTAACTGCCGTCTCACAAGTGCCAGGGAGTTTGCACTTTCTCCTGTGCCTGAGTGGTTTATCTGGGTGTGCTCCACTTTCCGTTCCTCCCACATCCAGAAGATGTGTAGGCTGGAGGGCGCGGAGGAGGGGGTGGTGATGGATTACACCTTTGGGTTGTGGAACAGGGCCTTGGGTGGGACCTCTGAGTCCAGTGCCAGTCTGAATGATCAAGTGCCTCCTTCTGCTTGGATTCTGTTGAAGTGTTGTCATCTAGATTCCACACTAAATCCAAACATGAAAAAACACCAATATTTTTACGTGGTTGATCAGAGTAATGGGCAATATTCCAGCTGTGTCCAAACAAGGACTCTGACAAAAGTCATGTAAGCCCTACCTGTTTTTTGTACAGGATTCTTCTGTGTCCATTTAGGCACATCTAAAACCACGCCCTGAGCCACAAGCTGAGACAGCCTTGTCTTTCTATATCTACTTCCCTTCTCCAAAAAAAAAAATTCAATTTACGATCAGCTTGAAATTTGTGCTCTTTCTCCTGAGGAGCCCTTTTATCTATTTTTCGTACATTCACATCTTCCCTCAGGTGTGGGCAGCCAGGACGAGGTGCAATTCTCAACAGTGGGGGCTTCATCCATGCGATCTACAAGTTTAACATTAATGTCCTTGGCCTCTTGACTGTGTCCCCTATTAATGAACCATGGTGCTTGTAATCTCTCTCAATCTATCCTGATATTAGGGAGGTCCAATAAAACTCACTTTGCAGTTCTTACAAGCATTCCCTCCGAACATTTGTGCAGTAGCTCTGAGTTTTACCAGGTCCGCTGCCACACACAGGATCGTAACATTCCTGAAAACAAACCCAAACAAAAAATACCCATTTTGGTGATCTCTCGATACGGTGAGGAGAGTTTCACTGGATTCAAGACGAGTTTTTGAAATGGATCCTTCGGAAGATCAGTTTGAAAGTCCTTATTGGCTTTGGCTTATCCTTTCTTACAGGATTTGGATAGCAAGACAGAATTAATCCCAGGTCCCACCAACATGGGGGTGTTCTGCACTGAAATCTTTCCCTGGGTAATATAGATGGAATGGATCCTGTGGCCTGTTTGGAGTTGGATAATAAGGTTGAAGGTGAACATAGTTAAGGGAAGCCACACCAACGAAATTTGCTGGTACTCTCAGCAGGTCTGACAACATCTGTGGAGAGAGACTAGAACCCCACAGACTCCGAGATTTTCCGACATTTTTCTGTTTTTCGATTCCGCAACGGCGATGGTGGTTTGCAAGTGGTACCCTCCGCACCAGGGATCTGGGTTTGATTCCCACTCTGTGTGGATTCTGCATTCTCCTCCGTGTCTGTCTGGTCTGTTCTTCTCTACTGTCTGTCCTGTCTGCTGCGTGCTACTGGGAGGTCTTGTGCCTGGGTTTCCTCCGGGTACTGACTCAAATTTCTGGCCACCGCTGTGGCCGATTAGATGGATTGGCCATGCAAAACGGACCCTTTTGGCTGGGCACATAGCTAGGGTTAAATTTACAGATTGTCTGGGAATAGGCCTGAGTGGGATTGTGATAGGAACTGACCTCGATGGGCCAAAATGGCCTCCTCCTGCAATGTCAAGATTCCTGTTAACTGAAGTATTTTCAACATAGAACATAGAACATAACAGCAGCAGAACAGGCCCTTTTGGCCCATCGAGTTGCGCCGATACATCTACCAATCCACAGACCTATCTATAACCCCTTTCCTATCGGTTTCCATATACTCATCGCAGTTCTCCGAGTCTTTTAAAAGACCCAAGTGAGTTTGCCTCACAACCTCCGACGGCAGTCGGTTCCATTCACGTCACCACCCTCTGAGTGAAAAACCTACCCCTACATCTCCCTTTGTATTTGCTTCCCTGCCCCTTAAATCTGTTCCTCTCGTAGTGACCATTTCAGCTCGGGAAATGTCTCTGATGTTCCCACCCTATCTATCCCTCTCAACATTTTTATAAACCTCTTCAGGTCGCCTCTCAACCGACGTCTCTCCATGAGAAGAGTCCCCCAGCTCACCTCAACCTATCTTCATAAGGCCCTCCTCGCCAAAATCCATCAGCATCCTTGTAAAAAACAAAAAAAAAAAAATCCCCTTTCCTCTGACCCTCTCAATAGCCTCTACATCCTTAACATATGAGGCGACCAGAATCCTGTGCACAATACTTCAACTGGGGTCTGACAAGAGTCTTATAGAGCTTTCATCATCCTTCCTTTTTAGATGCAAGCAGTGGTATGAGAAGTGATGCTTTCTGAATCTACACACTGCCAGGCCGGCACCACAGATTCTGGCGCGACAGATCGGTGGTCCATGCAGACTCGATCGGCTGAATGTCCTATCCTGCACTGTAGGATCGACGGATGGTGTTCCTTTCATGGGGACTTGGCAGCAGTATTGGACTGGCTCCACCTGAATTGATCTGGACCTCCTGTTTTGTACAGTAATCTTCTGTGTCTGAGTAGAGCGGACATCTAAAACCAGGCCCTGAGCCACAGGAGACCTGGCCTTACTTTTCGCATGTCTACTTTCCTTCTCTAAAAAAAAATGGTAAAATGGTACCATCACACATAGACATAGACACTACAGCACAAACAGGCCCTTCGGCTCACGGCGTTTTGCCTCATGTCGATACTTAACGGGCCACAGAACTTCTGTAACTCCTAATCCCATTAAATCCCATATACTCATCCATAAGTGCTCTTAAAAGACCCCGTGCGTTCACCTCCGATTCACCACTGACAGCACCGATTTCCATTCCATCACACCCTCAGTGAAAAAAACTTACCTCTAACATCTCCTCTGTACTGTGCCCCCCAGCACCTTAAAATCTGTGTCCTCTCGTAGCGACCATTTCAGCTCGGGGAAATAGCCTGCATGAGAGTCCACCCTATCTATTCCCCTCACATCTTATAAACCTCTATCATGTCGCCTCTCACCCTTCATCTCTCCAGGTAGAAGATACCGAGTTCTCTCACCTATTTATTCAGTAAGGCATGCCCTCCCAATCCAGGCAACAGCCTTGTAATCTCCTTGCAACCTCTCAATAGCTTCACATCCTTCCTAGAGTGAGGCGACCAGAACCTGCTCACAAATCTTCCAAGTGGGGTCTGACAAGTGTCTTATAAAGTTTCAGCATTACTCCCGACTCTTTTAAACCAATTCCTCTATTAATGGGCCAGTACACCATATGACTTCTTGACCAAATCTCCACTTGCGATGCCAATTTAAGAGACCTATGGACCCTGACACCAAGATCCTTCTGCTCCTCAACACTGCCAAGACTCGTACCCTTGATATTGTACTGCTTCATCCCATATGGTCCTTGCCTAAAAATTTATCCACACAGTTTATATCCGTGTTGAAGTCCTCTGCCACTATGTCCGCCCATTCTTGCATCTATCTATGTCTTTCTTGCTGCAACTTTTGACATCCCGCCAGACTATCCACACACCCACCACCTTGCGTATCATCGGCGAACTTACTAACCCCTCCCTCCACTTCCTTATCCGGTCCATTTATGAAAAATGACAAACAGCCAGGGTCCTAGCACAGATCCCTGGCACTCCACTGGTGACCGACCTCCATGCAGAGAAGACCATCCACAACCACCCTCTGCCTTCTGCAGCAAGAGCCAGTTCCAGATCCACAAGGCCACAGCCCTTGGGATCCCATGGCCTCTCACCTTCTCAAGAAGTCTTCATGTGGGACCTTAATCAAATGCCTTGCTGAAATCCCATGTAAACCCGTCCACTGCTCTTCCTTTCTCAATGTGTTCAGTCACCTTTTTGAAGAAATTCAATAGGACCATAAGGCAACGATCTGCCCTTAACAAGGCCATGTTGACTATTTCTGATCAAGCCTAAACTTCCTAATGCTCATAATCCTTTTCTCAGAACTCCATCACGGTCTGTAATTGCCCCGCACTATCCTGTTCCCGTTTCTTGAAAATAGGAACCACATCTGCAATCCTCCAATCCTCTGGAACCTCAGTCCCATCTCCATCGACGACGCAAAGATCATCGCCAGGGCTCTGCAATCACTTACCTCACCTCCCACAGTAACCTGGGATACATCCCATCCGGACCCGTCGACTTATCTACCTTGATGGACTTTAACAGTTTCTAACACCTTCCTCTTTCTTAATGTCCGACATATCAATCTTTTTTCAGTTTGGCTGCAATACTGAGTACAACCCCCCATCACTCTCCACTGTGAATAATGAGGCCAGAGTACTTATTAATCACCTCTGCCATTTCTTCCGGTTCTACAACAATTTGTTTCCCCTCGACTGTCACGGCTTTTAAAAGGTTCCAATCATGTCACTTCTCATCCTTTTACCCTCCACATATTTATTGAACACCTTGGGATTCTCCTTAATCTACGACAGCCAAGGCCTTCTCATAACCCCTTCTGGCTCTCCTAATTTCCTTTTTAGCTCCTCTTCACACCACCTTTATATTCCTCTAGATCCATAACATCTCCTAGCTCTCTGAACCTTTTATGACACCTTTACTTTTTTTCCTGACCAATTTCATCCGAACCTCCGTTCACCATGTTTCCCGTACTTTACTAAAACCCTCCTTGTCTCACTGGAACGTTGTCGAAAGAACATTCTCTTCCTGCTACTCACTCTCCTGTGGCGCAGCAGCATCCCAAGATCACTACCGCTGTGTTCCTCTTTCCTCAGCTGTCTACCTTAATTCCTATAATCCCTTTTCATGACCCCGTTTCCCTCTTCTGCCTATGTCAGCAGTATCTATATGTCCACAACCTCCAGCTGCTCACGCTACCCCTTCACACTGTCCTGGATGATCCAAGAAACATTCCGGATCCTGGCTCCAAGGAGGCAGACCACCATCCACGACTCCTGTCTGTGTCCGTAAAAATGCCTGTCTGACACCCTCACTAGGGGACGTCCTCTATTAACATTGCCTTTCTCCCCTCTTTTCCTTACTTTTGTGAGGCATTGGGTTGGGCTCAGCTCCAGAGCACTGCCACCGATGCCTCCCCCAGGTGAGCTGTACCCCCAGCAGTACTCAGACAGAGTTACTTATTATAAGGGGGACATCCACCGTGGTGCTCTCCATTACATGTCTTCCCCTCCCTAACGTTACCCACACTTGCCTTCTTCTGTTGCTCTGGAGTGAATCACTCCGGTAGCTCCTGTCAATTGCCCTCCCTCATTTCTCTCTAATGAGGCGAAGGTCCTCGAGCTGCGTTCCAATTTCCTTAACTGGTCCCCTTAGGAACCAAATCTCCAACATCCATCACAGATATGACATCTGAGGAGACCAGGAGTTTCCAGGACCCTCCCCTAGTGCACTGGCACAACAACTGGCCTCTCACACCATAATTGCCCTTTTTAGAAAACAGAGAAAAAGTAATTAAAAAACTTATAAACTTACCTGCCTTCACCCTTTTCGCTTCGGCCCCTATGAGCCGAATGCCCTTACAGTTCATAAAAACAAAAACAAACTTACCTGCTCTTCACGCCGGCCTCTCTTCTCTTTTTGTTTTTAGGTTACAAATTCAAGATGTAACACTTGTTTCTCTCCATGTCCCTTCACCTCTGGTTAGTTAGTGAGTTTTTCTTTTCATTTTTCTCCAAGTTGGTGAACACAACCTTCCATTATTGATTCTGTGCAAATTTTACTATTCAATTAATTACAGAATAAGATTGTAAAAAACGGCCGGGCTCGTTGTGTGCTGGAATGGAGCAAGGTGGGATTCTGAGAAAGTATTGAAATCTCTAACAATCATCCAGAATCCAGCTAGAATTCTCTGCAGTGCAGACAAAGTCTCCTATCACTCTCTCCACTTGTACCTTACCCTCTCCCCAAAACCCCGTATTGTTTTACTACTCCACTAACCCCAAAATTTACACATCCTCGGATGTTTTAGAGATCAATTTGCACAGCCAATCAACCTAACCCGCACATCTTTAGACTGTGGGCGGAGACTGTGCCCGCGTATGAACCCATGCAATGATGCGGGAGAACGTGTAGGCTCGACAAAAAATGATCATCTACGGCCCGAGGTTGAACCCTCGGCACTGTGAAGGCAGCAGTGCTAACTACTGTGGCCACGAAGTTACCATATACACAAGGAAATGAGTGCAGCAGGGCAATGTTGGCTGCGAGCTATGGAAATTGTGTGGGCTTCAGTGAAAAGATTCATGTATTCCGGAGATTGCTGCTGGATAAGCCTTTGGGGTGATGGGTTTTGGGGAGAAAGCAGGGATTAGCTATTGAGTTTGGATGAATCAGCCAGATCGTAATGCAGGAGGGAAGCATGCTTCGAAAGGGCTGAATTGCCTCCTCCTGTATTTCTATAAAAGAGAGGGATCTGGACATGCTTCCTCCGAGGTGAGAAATAGTGTGTTGCACTGTTTCTTCAGCAATTGCCTGACACTAACTTTCATACAATTTTCTCTTCACGTGGAAACAAATTATACACATTGTTGGTATAATTTGTTCCCTTGGAGCAGCACGAGAGGCAGCGATTTGGGAAAGCACAGTTCGTGTGTTAAGTACTTTTTTAAACTTTTTCTCTTTAAGTTTAAAAAATAGCGAGCGGGGGTAGTTTTTTGCCGTTTTTTTTTAAACTAACTGAACCCGGAAGTCGTCATTAGGAGGCTTGCGTAGTTGTATTTTTCTCTGTCTCTATAAATTGGTCCAAGAGGAAACCCGATACTCTACACAGGTAGAGTATCCCACCCTCCCCCCTCCTCTAACCTAATAATAAAGTGTGGGGAAGTTTTTTTTTCTCTCTCCTAGAAATTAAAGTATCAGGGATGGCATGCAGGCAGTACGTTGCACTCCTGCAGTATGTACGAGGTGAGGGACACATAGTTTCCTGCTGATTATACCTCAGGAAGTGTGCCCATTTGCAGCTCCTTGAGGATCGTGTTAAGGAGCTGGAGCTGGAATTAGAGGAACTCAGGATAATTTCGAGGTTGAGGAGGATATTGACAGGAGTTACAAAGAATAGTCACTCCTAAAGTGATTCTGGGTAACTATTGGAAGAGGGGTAAGAAAGCATCGGGAGACAATCCCCTGGGGCTGTTCCCCTCCAAAAACAATTTTCTGTCCTGGAGGCTACAGTTGAGGAAGAATCAACTGGAAATGGCCAAAGGACAGGTCTTGGGGGTGAGCCTGCTGGAATGCTCAGGTGTAGGGGGAATAAGAGATTGGGCCTGGTAATTGGAGACTCCATAGTTAGGGACAGATAGGAAGTAAATAGTAATAAACGGACTCAGGGCTGGTGTGTTGCCTCCCAGGGGCTGGGGTCCAGGATGTCTCAGATCGGTTTTTAAGATTCTTAGGGGAGGGGAGTCAGCCCCAAGTCATAGTTCATGTAGGGACGCATGATGTAGGTAGTACAGGGAAGGGGATATTAAACAGAAATTTATGGAGTTGGGGTGGAAGCTTAGGGCCAAAACTGGCAGAGTGGTTATCTCTGGACTCTTGCCTGTGCCAGGGATAGTTTAGAGAAGAACAGAGAGAGGGAATGTTTGAACTCGTGGCTGCGGGGATGGTGCAGGAGGGAGGGGTTCAGGTTCCTGACAATTGGGACTCATTCTGGGATAGGTGGGACCTCTACAAGAGAGATGGTCTACACCTGACCAGAGGGAATATCTTGGGGGGAAAATTTGCTAAGGCTATGCAGGGGGCTTTAAACTGATTCGGGGGGGGGGTGGATCCTGAAGTAGTTGGGGTGCTAAGAGGGATGAGAGTAAGGGGTCATAGAGGAAAGCTGTAAAACACAGCACATACGGGTGGGGTAGGGCATGGTTTGAAATGCGTATACTTTTAATGCAAGGAGTATTCGCAATAAGGGGGAGGAACTTGCAGCTTGGACCAGTACCTGGAACTTCGATGTTGTGGCCATTTCAGAGACTTGGGTAGAGCAGGACAAGAATGGATGTTGCAGGTTCCGGGTTCAAATGCTTTAGTCGGAGTAGAGAAGGAGGTAGAAGGGGGGGGAGTGGCATTATTAGTCAAAGACTGTATCACAGTGACAGAAAAGAAGTTTGATGAGGACTTGTCTGTTGAGGTAGTATGGGCTGAGATTAGAAACAGGAGAGGAGAGGTCACCCTGTTGGGAGTCTTTTATAGACCTCCTAAAAGTTCTAGAGAGGTTGAGGAAAGGATTGCAAGTCAATTCTGGTCAGGAGTGAAAGTAATAGGGTAATTGTTATGGGGGACTTTAACTTTACTAATATTGATTGGAATAGCTATAGCTCTAGCTCGTTAGAGGGTCAGTTTTCGTACAAAGTGTGCAGGAAGGTTTTTTGACTCAGTATGTAGATAGGCCAACTAGAGGTGAGGCTACATTGGATTTGGTGCTGGGCAATGAGCCAGACCAGGTGTTAGGCTTGGAAGTTGGTGAACATTTTGGTGATAGTGACCACAATTCGTTACGTTCACCTTAGTGATGGATAGGGATAGGCATGAAGCTGGGGGCAGTAGTTATAGCTGGGGAAGGGTAATTATGAGGCCATCAGGAGAGAATTAGGGTGCATAGATTGGACTAGGAAACTACAGGGACTGGGAACATCTGGAATGTGGAGCTTATTCAAGGAGCAGCTGCTGCGAGTCCTTGATAAGTATGTCCCTGTCAGGCAAGGAGGAAATGGTCGAGTAAGAGAACCTTGGTGTACGAAAAAAGTTGATTTGCTGGTTAAAAGGAAAAAGGAGGCTTATGTCAGGATGAGGAGTTGAGGCTCGGTTAGTGCAATGGATAGCTATAGATTAGCCAGGAGGGAGCTAAAGAGTGAATTGAGGAGAGCTAAGAGAGGACACGAGAAGACTTTGGCTGATAGGATTAAGGAGAATCCTAAAGCTTTCTTTAGATATGTTAAGAATAGAAGATTGGTTAGGGCAAGATTAGGGCCAGTCATAGACAGCAGTGGGAAGTTGTGCGTGGAGCCTGAAGAGATTGGAGAGGCACTGAATAAATATTTCTCTTCGGTATTCACGCAGGGTGATGTAAATGTAGTTATGGAGAACACTGAGGTACAGGGTTGCAAACTGGAAGGTATTGAAGTAGATAGGGAGGATGTGCTAGATATTCTCGAGGGTTTGAAGTTGGATAAGTCCCCTGGGCCGGACGGGATTTACCCTAGGATTCTCTGGGAGGCAAGAGAGGAGATTGCAGAGCCTCTGGCTCTGATCTTCAGGTCGTCGTTGGTTACGGGTGTGGTTCCGGAGGACTGGAGGATAGCGAATGTGGTCCCTTGTTCAAGAAGGGGAAGAGAGACCTTCCAGGGAATTATAGGCCAGTGAGTCTTACTTCTGTTGTGGGCAAAGTATTGGAGAGAATTATTAGGGATAGGATTTATAGTTATTTAGAGAGAATGAATTGATTGGGATAGTCAGCATGGTTTTGTGAAGGGTAGGTCGTGCCTTACTAACCTCATTGAGTTTTTTGAAAAGTGACCAAGGAGGTGGATGGGGGTAAGGCGGTTGATGTGGTATATATGGACTTTAGTAAGGCGTTTGATAAGGTGGCCCATGGAAGACTTCTGCAGAAAATGCAGATGTATGGGATAGAGGGTGATTTAGCTAATTGGGTTAGGAATTGGCTAGCAGATAGAAGACAGAGGGTGGTGGTTGATGGGAGATATTCATCGGAGTTCGGTGACAAGTGGTGTACCTCAGGGGTCTGTTTTGGGGCCCCTGCTGTTTGTAATTTTTATAAATGATCTGGATGAGGGTATTGAAGGATGGATTAGTAAATTTGCAGATGACACTAAAGTCGGTGGAGTGGTAGATAGTGAAGAGGGTGTTATAGTTTGCAGAGGGACTTGGACAAGTTGCAGAGCTGGGCCGAGAGGTGGCAAATGGAGTTTAATGTGGAAAAGTGTGAGGTAATGCACTTGGCAGAAATAATAAATGTGTAGAGTATAGGGCTAATGGTAGGATTCTTAGTAGTTGATGAACAGAGGGATCTTGGTGTGTATGTGCATAGATCCCTGAAAGTAGGCAGTCAAGTCGATAAGGTTGTTAAGAAGGCATATGGAGTCTTAGCTTTTATTGGTAGGGGATTGAATTTCGGAGCCGCAACGTCATGTTGCAACTGTACAAAACTCTAGTGCGGCCGCACTTGGAGTATTGTGTGCAGTTCTGGTCCCCACATTATAAGAAAGATGTGGAGGCATTGGAGAGGGTACAGAGGAGGTTTACCAGGATGTTGCCTGGTATGGAGGGCAGGTCTTATGAGGAGAGGCTGAGGATTTGAGGTTGTTTTCGTTTAGAAAGGGAGCGGCTAAGGGGGGATCTTATTGAAGCATATAAGATGATTAGAGGTTTAGATAGGGTGGACAGTGATAGCCTTTTTCCTAGGATGGAGAAAGCTAGCACGAGGGGACACAGCTTTAAATTAAGGGGTATAGTTTAGTGACGATTCAGAGGTAGGTTCTTTACTCAAAGAGTGATTAGGGAGTGGAATGCCCTGCTGCAGCGTTGTGATGTCGCCAAGTTTTTTGGTGCGTTTAAGAGGTTAGTGGATACTATTCGGGAGAGAAGGAATGGTTTAGTTAGGAGGGCATTGCTTTTTATTTTGGTCGTCGCAACATCGACGGCCAAAGGGCCTTTTCTGTGCTGTATTGTTGCTATGTTCTATGTTCTAAACCTCCTCTGTACCCTCTCCAATGCCTCCACATCTTTCTTATAATGCGGGGACCAGAACTGCACACAATACTCCAAGTGCGGCCGCACTAGAGTTTTGTACAGTTGCAACATGACGTTGCGGCTCCGAAATTCAATCCCTACCAATAAAAGCCAAGACTCCATATGCCTTCCTAACAACCTTCTCGACCTGACTGCCTACTTTCAGGGATCTATGCACATACACACCAAGATCCCTCTGTTCATCAACACTATTAAGAGTCCTACCATTAGCCCTATACTCTACACATTTATTATTCCTGCCATAGTGCATTACCTCACACTTTTCCACATTAAACTCCATTTGCCACCTCTCGGCCCAGCTCTGCAACTTGTCCAAGTCCCTCTGCAAACTATAACACCCCTCTTCACTATCTACCACTCCACCGACTTTAGTGTCATCTGCAAATTTACTAATCCATCCTTCAATACCCTCATCCAGATCATTTATAAAAATTACAAACAGCAGGGGCCCCAAAACAGACCCCTGAGGTAAACCACTTGTCACCGAACTCCAAGATGTATCTCCCATCAACCACCACCCTCTGTCTTCTACCTGCTAGCCAATTCCTAACCCAATTAGCTAAATCACCCTCTATCCCATACATCTGCATTTTCTGCAGAAGTCTTCCATGGGCCACCTTATCAAACGCCTTACTAAAGTCCATATATACCACATCAACCGCCTTACCCCCATCCACCTCTCTTAGTCACTTTTTCAAAAAACTCAATGAGGTTAGTAAGGCACGACCTACCCTTCACAAAACCATGCTGACTATCTCCAATCAATTCATTACTCTCTAAATAACTATAAATCCTATCCCTAATTATTCTCTCCAACACTTTGCCCACCACGAAGTAAGACTCACTGGCCTATAATTCCCTGGAAGGTCTCTCTTCCCCTTCTTGAACAACGGGACCACATTCGCTATCCTCCAGTCCTCCGGAACCACACCCGTAACCAACGACGACCTGAAGATCAGAGCCAGAGGCTCTGCAATCTCCTCTCTTGCCTCCCAGAGAATCCTAGGGTAAATCCCGTCCGGCCCAGGGGACTTATCCAACTTCAAACCCTCAGAGAATATCTAGCACATCCTCCCTATCTACTTCGATACCTTTCCAGTTTGCTACCCTGTACCTCAGTGTTCTCCGTAACTACATTTACATCACCCTGCGTGAAATAGGATAGAGGTGCATAAGGAGGAGGTGTTAGCTATTCTTGAGAGTATGAAAATAGATAAATCCCCTGGGCCGGATGGGATTTATCCCAGGATTCTCTGGGAGGCTGGAGAGGAGATTGCAGAGCCTTTGGCTTTGATCTTCATGTTGTCGTTGGCTACAGGTGTAGTGCCGGAAGACTGGAGGATGGCAAATGTTGTCCCCTTGTTTAAGAAGGGGAGCAGAGACCATCCTGCAAATTATAGACCAGTGAGCCTTATATCTGTAGTGGGGAAAGTTTTGGAAGGAATTATAAGGGATTGGATTTATAGTCATTTAGAAAGAAATGAATTGATTAAGGATAGTCAACATGGATTTGTGAAGGGCGGGTTGTGTCTCACAAAACTTATCGAGTTTTTTGAAAAGGTGACCAAAGAGGTGGATAAGGGTAAGGCAGTTGACGTGGTGTATATGGATTTTAGTAAAGCGTTTGGTAAGGTTCCCCATGGAAGACTACTGCAGAAAATGCAGATGCATGGGGTTGGATTAGGAATTGGCTCGCTGATAGAAGACAGAGGGTAGTGGTTGATGGGATATATTCAACCTGGTTTGAGTTTAGAACATAGAACATAGAACATTACAGCGCAGTACAGGCCCTTCGGCCCTCGATGTTGCGCCAGCCAGTGGACCCTCTAACCGAAACTATTCCAATATCATCCATATGCCTATCCACCAAACATTTGAATGCCCCCAAAGTAGGTGAGTCCACAACTGCTGCAGGCAGGGCATTCCACGCCCTCACCACCCTCTGTGTAAAGAACCTGCCTCTGACATCCGTCCTATAACTACCACCTCTTAATTTAAAGTTATGTCCCCTCGTGTTGGTCATCGCCATCCGAGGAAAAAGGCTCTCACTATCCACCCTATCCAATCCCTTGATCATCTTATACGCCTCAATTAGGTCACCGCGTAACCTTCTTCTCTCTAATGAAGTTACAAGTGGTGTACCTCAGGGATCTGTTTTGGGGCCACTGTTGTTTGTTGTTTTTATAAATGACCTGGATCAGGGTGTAGAGGGATGGGTTAGTAAATTTGCTGACAACACCAAAGTCGGAGGAGTTGTAGACATGAGGATGGATGTTACAGTTTGCAGAGGGACATAGATAAGTTGCAGAGCAGGGCCGAGAAGTGGCAAATGGCGTTTAATGTGGAAAAATGTGAGGTGTTTCACTTTGGTAAGAGTAATATGTGTGCAGAATATAGGGCTAATGGTAGGACTCTTAGTAGTGTAGATGAGCAGAGAGATCTCGGTGTACAGGTGCACAGATCCCTGAAAGGTGGTACTCAAGTTGATAAGGTTGTTAAGAAAGCGTATAGTGTGTTAGCATTTATTGGTAGAGGGATTGAATTTTGGAGCTAAGATAGGACATAGAACATAGAACAATACAGCACAGAACAGGCCCTTCGGCCTTCGATGTTGTGCCGACCAAAATAAAAAGCAATGCCCCTCCAAACTAAACCATTC